>JAOTOM010003403.1:62500-130000 GCA_034440615.1 Ashinkailepas kermadecensis
CCAAAAACATGTCAGTCATGATCCCATAGACGCCCATCCTAGTGACTCACTTTTTGGGTGGAGAGAACATTTCTTGGGTGGTTACGACGAGTATGGTTTCAGGCCATACTCGTCAAGCGCTTTCCGATGACACCACCTTAGTCTTCCTGCAGCGCCTAGTTTGGAAATTAGAGGGGGTACAAAAGACCCCCCCCCCCTCTGAAACAAGGTGTAAGGATCTGACCGGAAGGACTTCGCGAGGTAACAGATTTATCCTCACCGACTGGATCCCCAGGGATGGATCCCAGGGGGAGGGCGAACGCCCTCCCCTTATTACCAGAAATGCGCCTTTGGAACAGGGACGTGTCTGGCGCCACGATACGATACGGCGCTCCTGCGCGAGAGTACAGTTGTGGTTCTTGATATGTCGACTAGGATGTGGCAGCCCCTGGAACTGCAAATAGCGACCTTTGCGTTATGGTGGCGCCTGTGAGTCATCACTATGTGCCTGTGGTTCGTCATGACGCCTCTGTAGCGAGGAGTGTATCAGTCTTGCCGCGGTCGTCTGGGCCGGGGGCCCACTCGCCACTTCGCTGATGACTCGTTGCCATTAGACTCAGATCTTGAGATGTCACGTCGTCTTATATTGTACCGAAGAGTAAAGTACAGAACATTGAGTGAGAAAACGTGCCACAATATGCAAAACATACATGAACTTTGTAGTCAGGCGATGAAAATGACATCACACTCTCGAATGCTGTTTAGTGAGCCCAATGCGCCCGCCTATGCAAGGATGCCAAACAATCCATTCCGGCCGGTCTCTCCGGCGAGGGAATGGTACTGCACCGTCGTGCACACAGGCTGGAAACGTGGCGCTCCGCTAGTACCCTCGTGACAAATGTGGCGCGGTGTTGGCGCCACATCACCACCTGGCGAAGCCGTGCGTCACGCCTTTCACAGGCGGTCCGCTACACTCCTACAACTGGGCACGACGCTCTCTATGTTTTGGCATCACAGTAATTAGAGACGGTGCCCCTTCCCAAGCTCAGAAGGGCACCCCCTGGCAGCATGTAGGCGCCTCTCAAAATTACATCCCTTCAAAGGGACATTCGAAGGTTTCACAAAGGCACCATGATTTGTCAAGTTTGGGCATCGTGATTTGTCAGAAGGCCAAGTTAAGCTGCAATGGGTGCACCTGAGGCTAAGTAAAGAAGGGCCCACACCTGCTTTTGACTCTTCGTCATATTCACCTTGGTTTACCAGTGAGGCGCTATCGGGAACAATATGGCTGATGCGGCAGCGAAGAGGCAGCAGGCAAGCCTTGTCTTCGTGCAATTCCCCTCCCTGCCACACATCTCAACAAAGCAATCACTATCTTCGGGCTTAAATGGCAGTAAGCGTGGGATTCCATTGATAATAAGAAGCTGAAGACGTTGCAAAAGCGTCTAGTGATATGGGAATGATCATTGATAAAATATCGGTGGAAATAAATAGTACTCGCAAGATTAAGCATTGGGCACACTTAGTTGTGTAACTTGGGTGTATGTAGTTAAGAATCCTTAGAACTTAGAAGGCCTGGACATGCTTAATCAGTGGCATATTACTGTATCATTCTTTATGGGCGTTAGGTGAACAAACCTGGTCGATGCGCCCTGTAGTTCAAATAGCCAACCAAGCAACCAGTGGGGAATCCTGGCCTGCGAAGTTTGATTTTTTTGGTCCCACCCATTGAGGAAAAATCGTAGGGGCCTGTGTTGCCTTTGGGAGGGACTGGGGGGGGCATTTGTGCCCCAGATTTTTCTGCATAAATATGTCCTGCTGTATATCAAGTTTGAATGCACTGCATCTAATTGTCTAAATTGGTTTTAAGTACCTCTTTAGATTCCTGTGCCTCAAGAAAGTGCTACGCAATAAGGTATATGCATTCACGGGCTGTCAATGGAGCCAAGTTTGGGCCAGTCCATAAGTTCCCTGATGACGTACGATACCCGAACCTGTGCATTCCTCGTGGTAGCCCCACGCATGGCCTACCTCTTGCGGTCTGGCTACTGTTGAAACAACTTGTTGTTTATTTATTTAATTATTTATTTGTTTAGTCATGCTTCACAATTTTCATTTCTTCCTGTCATCCGACCGACAATGAATTTGGGCACAATCTTGCTTAACGCTGCCAAGTGATGGCCGTAACCTGAGCTGACCTGACACCACCCGCCAGGTGGTGGGCAAGGGCGGTGAGCGGGGTGACGACGCATCCTTGGATGAGAAGTACCTGATCGCCACCTCCGAGCAGCCGATCGCAGCGTACCACCGCGACGAGTGGCTTGCGGAGACGGCGCTGCCCATCAAGTACGCTGGCCTGAGCACCTGCTTCCGCCAGGAGGTCGGCTCGCACGGCCGCGACACGCGCGGCATCTTCCGCGTGCACCAGTTCGAGAAGGTGGGCACCGTCACCATGCTCTCGATCAGTGTATATACTTCACCAGGCCTAATGCGAAACTGGTGTGTGTCTGTGTGTGTCTGTGTGTGTGTGTGTCTGTGTGTGTGTGTGTCTGTGTGTGTGTGTGTCTGTGTGTCTGTGTGTCTGTGTGTCTGTGTGTCTGTGTGTCTGTGTGTCTGTGTGTCCCCTCCATGTATCTGCCCATGACTCATGCATCTGCAAACAAGTAGCTGACCGCGTTTAGGCTATCACAATTTTCTCTTTTCTCCTGGGAAGACAGACCTCTAGCCGACGCAGACGGACTGTGCGTTTCGGGTGGCTGGAATCCAAGAAGACAGCACCAAGTTCGACCTGCTGGTGGCAAGCCTTTCTGTGTCGATCACCACCCAGGTGCAGGTTGATATTTTCACGGCACAGACGCCTAGTGTTGCGGCACATATAGCAGCCCTCCTAGAAGCCCTATTACCCCGCTAGCAGCTCGGAGACCAGAAGCCGTTCCAGCTGCTCCTGCGGATGCACTCAGATCTGTGTTCAGCAGGAGATGCCCCATACGTCCGTGAGCTGTTAAATACTTTTTTTTCACGGGCTGCCGCGGGCAGCTTGGGCAGCATTTTCGCTGTCGTCAAAGGAAGCTTCTCTGGGCCCACTACCATCAACTGGGCTAACGCAGCTGAAGGATACTTGGAAGCCAGGGTATAGTTCGCGACGTTAACGGTGGGACCATCTGCGCTCCCGCTCGGATCGCAGCCCGCAGTTTTTTTTTTCTGTATGCCCATTTCCATTTCATATCGGGCGAAAATTCACTATTGGAGGAGAAAAATTAAACATTGGGGTAGCGCAAATGCTTGTCCAAAATGATACAAAACAACACCCCTATATATGCACATATATAATATATTTATATGTATATATATATATATATATATATATATATATATTTATGTATATGCATATGCATATGCATATGTATATGTATGTGTTTTTATATATATATATATATATATATATATATATATATATATATATATATATGTACATATATATGTATATACGTACACGCGTATAGGTGATGCCACGAGGTGTCGTTTCATTCCATGTGTTTAAGTTAACGCTACACAGCATTATCCAGGTGCACAGTCCATGGTGCACACACTGCTCCAGGATGGGGTTTGGTCCTATCCAACTCACCAGCCGGCGTTGACTGCACGCACAGTCGCCACCTGTTAGTGGACCAGTCGATAGTGAGCTAGTCAGTAGTGAGCCAGCCGGTAGTGAGCCACTCGGTAGTGAGTCAGTCAGTAGTGAGCCAGCCGGTAGTGAGCTAGTTAGTAGTGAGCCACTCGGTAGTGAGCCAGCCGGCAGTGAGCCACTCGGCAGTGAGCCAGCCGGCAGTGAGCCAGCCGGCAGTAAGCCAGCCGGTAATGAGCCAGCCGGCAGTGAACCAGCCGGTAGTGAGACAGCCGGTAGTGAGACAGCCGGTAGTGAGACAGCCGGTAGTGAAATGCAATCGACTGCATTTGATTAACTGACTACACAGCGCTGCGGCAGATGTTCACCGAAGGCATTTGGTGCAAATCATGAGCGCGCAGGCTACTGGGCGGCCCGGAAGGCCAGCGTTCTATTACGGAATGAGTGGACCGTAGCTGACATCCGACAGGATGAACCGGAGATGACATCCGACAGGATGGACTGGAAATGACATCCGACAGGATGTACTGGAGCTGACATCTGACAGGATGGACTGGAGATGACATCCGACAGGATGGACCGGAGCTGACGTCTGACAGGATGGACCGTAGCTGACGTCTGACAGGATGGACCGTAACTGACATCTGACAGGGTGGACTGGAGATGACATCCGATAGGATGAACCGGAGCTGACATCTGACAGGATGGACTGGAGCTGACATCTGACAGGATGGACCGGAGCTGACGTCTGACAGGATGGACCGTAGCTGACGTCTGACAGGATGGACCGTAACTGACATCTGACAGGGTGGACTGGAGATGACATCCGATAGGATGAACCGGAGCTGACATCTGACAGGGTGGACCGGAGCTGGCATCGGACTGGATGGACCGGAACGACTGATTGGCAGCAACATGTGTAGCAAAGGTATGACTTGTGGTAGCCTGTGCTCGTGAGGCCTGTGAAGTGATGACGTCTGTCGGCTGATGGTGACCTAGTCCGCTGTCGCTGCAGGTGGAGCAGTTCGTGCTGACGTCACCGCACGACAACGCCAGCTGGACGATGATGGACGAGCTGATAGACAACGCCGAGCGCTTCTGCCAGACGCTGGGCCTACCGTACCGTGTGGTGAACATCGTCTCCGGCGAGCTCAACAACGCGGCCAGCAAGAAGCTGGACCTGGAGGCTTGGTTCTCGGGCGGCGGCGCGTTCCGCGAGCTGGTGTCGTGCAGCAACTGTACCGACTACCAGGCGCGCCGGCTCAAAGTCAGATACGGACAGACCAAGAAGATGGCCGACAAGGTGAGGACAGCCACACCTATCGGCCGGCTGGCCTCACCTCACGCTCGCACGCATGTATTTTACGCGCAAGCCACATCTGATGATTTCTGGCTATTAGATAGCGTCTGTACTAGCTTAGCAATGAAGCTTCGTATGTTCTACCGTTTCCAGAATAAACTTAATATGGACGAAACGAAATATTTGAAGATAGTCGAAATAAGTACCAGTAAATATTGAAAAGTTGGAAATGAGTATTTAAAAGTTACAGATCAGCAAAAAAGATTGCAAAGTACATAAATTGCGGAGTGAAGTCATATGGTGGCGAAAAAGTAGTAAAAGGCTCACCTAAGGAAAGTTGTCGATAAATTACAAGCCGTTTGTATACTGGTCTGCATGTGCTTGCGTGTGGTGCAGAGCGGTAGCGGTTGACGGAGAGTGGAGGTGTGTTTATCGAAGTCGCACAATTTGTCGTTCCGACTGATACATCTGATATAATGTTGGATTTCTGATCCAGAGACCTGGGTTCGAATCTCTCCATTGCCACGAGGCTGTGACATTACGGCAGCATAAAAGCTGGCCAGTCCGTGTCCTACGGATAATTCACCCGAGGATGGTTGGACAAGCAACCGGCCGAAACGTTGTGCTCGATGTGACAAACTGGCCGATGACAACAGTCCCAATGTGAATATCGCAGGTGAAGCCGTATGCCCCTTCCGACAGGTGGATTACGTGCACATGTTGAACGCCACTATGTGCGCCACAACGCGCGTCATCTGCGCCATCCTGGAGACCCACCAGACGGAGACGGGTGTGGCGGTGCCGGAGGCTCTGCATGCCTTCATGCCTGACAGTGAGTAGCGACCGCCGGACGATGTGGTGCGGGGGCGATGAGGCCCGTCCGTCGGGTGGCGGCGGGGCTTGGGTGGTGAGGGTGTTGATGTGTCACCACACAGAGTGTCGCCGAGATACCGTCCCATGGATGGAGGGTGGGTGAGGTTTCAGCGGGCGTGTTAGCGTGTGGCCATGACACAGTGCGATCGGTTTTGAAGTGAGGGTGAGTGTGGGACGGATATTCAAGCCCATTTATAAGTGGAGGTCGAGTGTGAGGGGGTGGGGAGTCGAGGTTCTGGTTCTGCGCACACCAGTTGAACCTTTTTTTTTACAGAGTACCGAGAACAGATTCCGTTTGTGAAACCGGCGCCCATCGACCAGGACGGGTCTAAGAAGTCGAAAAAGCAAAAGGATGGCATGAAGAAGGGCAAGACGGAACAATAACGCGGACAATGCTACTTGTTCTAGCTGCCTTGTCTCAAGTGCTTGCGAATTCTGGAACTGGTCCGGTGATTGTAATTCATCTTGTTGATGCTACGTCTTGTTTTGGTCTGGGCTATGGTTGTATTTAGCAGTCTGGACTTGGTACAATATTAAGCATTCGCGGATCGGCTCACTCTTGCATTCAACTGCAGTTGCTTCGGTGTTGATGTGTGCCTAAAGGGCAGGGGCTCAAACGAGAGTAAAACTAGACTGACAAATGCATTTTGACCCACTTTTAGTCCGTAGTACGTTATTCCGGCCGTTTGATACCATTATTTGACTGGACGAAAAACCGCACAGTGCAGAATGTGCTGCATAAATCCTGCAACGTATGCTTGGGCAATTCGAACTGAAATCAAAGTTGGATTTAAGCGCATCGCTGGACTTGAATGGTAAATTATACCAATTAATTTGCGGTGGGAACAGTTTTACCAGACTACTATTTTGGCGTAATGCACGATTTTCGTGTCAAGCAGCATCTGCAATGCCTGCAATGCATTCACCACATACGGTCCTAAGTACTAGAGGCGAGGCTAGAATCAGAGGACCCGGCCTGGGCGTGGCCGAACCCTATTCATATTCTCCGGAGCCCTCGGCGCCGGCATTACCTTGCCTACCCGGCTCTTGTGACAGCTTCTCAGAGCTCTAGTTGCTGACCGGTACTGGCCCGCGCGTTTGCTCTGTCTCTGGTTCGCCCCCCCTGGCCCGTACGATGCGCGCAGCCACCGCCTGGATCGTTCATGGAAATCTCCTTTCCGTGAACACTTCAGCACTTGAAACACTTGAATGTTGAGCACTGAGCAGTACCCCTCGTGTGCTATGGTAGGAGCCAAAATGTCTTGTAGGCAGAGGGAGGGGGAGAGTGATTCTTTTATACGTGCCGAATCATGAAGGTAATTTGCGCCGCCTTTAAAGCTAGTGTGTTTTGGAAGCAAAGCTAAGGCAAGTGTACACTTACGTTAACACGCGCACCGGAGGGGGGGCCGAAATCCGCCCACCCCTCCGGTTTTTCGCAAATAACTGCGGATTTTACCGGTCGATATACGCGATTTTCGGTGTACCTGCTTAAAAATGAACGGCGCGTCGTTTAAAGCAAGAAAAATGGAAATCGCCCGAAAATTTTTCAAGTTAGGGGCCGCTAAAGTAAAAAAATGTTATAGCGCCAGACCACAAAAATCGGCGCAGATGCGCTCCCAGTATACTGACAAAAGGGAAGTGTTCTAGAACACTAGGGACTTGTTTGATGCATATTGATATGCTGCATAGTTTCAAGGTCATGTTAGGTCACCAAGGTCAAGTCAGGTCAAGTTCATGACAGGTTAATGGAACCAAACTTGATCAACTGGAATGTTGCCATAAATGCACTACTGGTTGTCATTTGTACTGTTTGTCATTGCGTTTCCATACTTTATTCATGTACTTCACTCTCTTCTTCACGAAGCCGATTGCTCCGAGCTGCCCGACGGAGCAGTCGGGCGGGCGGCCGGTTCCGGTAACTGGAACAGGTAACTGACCTGATAAAGTGGTTCTATATAGGTGACCTGAGGTCAAATGTTGGGTCTAGCATCTGCATTGCATCATTAGTAATGTCCAAAACATCATTGATGCCCATTTTTGAGCATTTAAACACAATCACAGCGATCCATAACGATGACAAGCCAAGCCACGCAAAACCGGAAAATTTTGCCAATCTGACCTCATTTGACCTTGAAGATATTGAGCTAAGGTCACGAAAATTGTACACAATAGAGTTCACTACCGTGCCCATCCACCCTGCGAATTTCGTTCCTCCAGCTTTACTAGGAGCCGAGATCTTAGGGGGGGGCGGAATCCGCCCCCCCTCCAGTGCGCGTAATTCTCAGAGGCCCTCCAGGGCGCGTGTTAAGGGAGTTTTACGTTATGGTGTGTGTGTTGTTTTAGATGTTGAAGGAGGGGGGCTGGGTGGGGGACATCTAGGTGAAACGTCATCAGGGCCCTGTTCTCGACTGTTACGCCAATATGCCAAACTTGAACGTACCCTTATTCTATATATTTTGAGTCCATCCCTGGGGTGCGACAGCGTATCATAAACTCTACAGGTCATAACCTATATAGTCACAACTCCGAAGCGGTCATAACTTCCACAGCTCACAACCTAACCTAACCTACGCTTCAATGTGCATTCTCATGACATTCGTTCTTTATTCGTTGCGAAAATACCTATACCTTGCTGCTACCAAGCGCCTGCTGCTGCTGCTAGCTGAAGTTATGCTTCTGGAAAATTATGAAATTATTGTATCTGTATGGGTCATGACCGCTTTTTAGTTGTTGAGGTGGGAGGCTGTGAGCTGTGGAGGTTACGACCGCTTCGGAGTTGTGGAGTTTGTGAGCTGTGGAGGTTATGAGCTGTGGAGGTTATGACCGCTTCCGGGTTGCGGAGGTTACGAACTGTGGAGGTTATGACCTGTGGAGATTATGATACACCTCCGGGGGTGAAACTGGTTCGCAACAGCTGAATGCGGTTGCAGCCGAATCCGCCTGCAGCCGAATCCGCCGTCGCGAAAACCCGTTGACTTAACATGGGTAACAAAATGTCCTTTTGTGGATAAACAAACGGTACATAAACACAGTACATAAATAATCAACTTAAAATATTGTTACCGGTCCCGGTTCGAAATTGATTGCTACACCTTCTGATGATTTACTTTAATTTTCTACTTATGCACCTCTTGATCAGGAACACTTCAAACGCCTTTTTTAATGAACATATTTTTTTTTCTTCTGAAATCATGAATATTGTTTCGCTTCGAGATGCAAGTAAGATGCCTTTACTTTGAGCGTACACCAAAGTTTGCCTTCAGGCTTCTGTGACGTCACTGCTTTTTTCCCTCTAATATGGCAGCAGTTGGTAGCATCAGGCATGCTCAACTTCGCCGCACATAAGACATCTGCCATGGTGCGGATTGCTTATTCAATTACAATAGGGGACGTGCGTGGCTTTGCGCGTGGCCACGCTATTGCTGGCGCTTCGTTTGCACCTAGCGGGGAAATTCGAACTGTAAGCATGTCATTGTTTTGCTTGGCGGCCGCGTCCTCTAGAGGCTAAATCCTGAAGATAATTGTGAAAACAAAGAGAGTATGCTATCCCCAGATTTTGTCCCAGCTGTGCTGGATACATCCATCATTTCTGTATCAGCTGATACCACTTGGATTCCAGTATAACTGCCCTTAGTGTTCCTCAATTTTGTTCTAAAGTTGACATGTTTCCATATTTACACATAGTTTTAGCATGGAGAATGCCAGAAGCATGATGTCATTGCATGTGAAATGGAATATTTTGATCAAAGGATGATGCTAACTAGTAAGTTCCTCATAATTTATAACTCGTTTCAATGCAGGTATTCCTGATCAACACACTGCCACTATGCATTGTCAAAGTTGATTAAAGATGAAATAATAGCATCACAATGATGTCTGCCAACTGTGAAACACGGCTCAGCAACAGGTGATCAGTTACATGATGTTTATTTCATGGACAGTGATGTTGTTTTGAATTATGTCAGGAAAATCAAGCCAAACAAGGCAGCAGGACCTGATGGAATTTATGCTAGGGTATTGCAGGAAGCTGAAAAAGAATTGGCAATTCCACTCGGTATAATATTTTGTAGGTCAGTTTCACAAAATGAAATTCCAACCGATTGGAAAAGGGCAAATGTAGTTCCTATTTTCAAGAAAGCAGAAAGAGGGAAGTTGAAAACTATAAGGCCAGTAAGCCTCACATCACTAGTCTGCAAGGTACTTGAATCAATTATCAAGGATAAAATAGTTAGTTTTCTGGAAGCAAACAGTGATTCAAGATACTCAACATGGGTTTAGAAAAGGGCGATCGTGACTCACAAACCTCTTGGATTTTTTTTAATTTTGTTACAGAACAATTTGATTAGGGAAATCAGGTTGATGTAGCATATCTTGACTTTAGCAAGGCCTTTGACAAGGTACCTCATAAATGGTTAATGATGCAGCTTCAGGCCCATGGTATTGTGGGTAACATCCTAAAATGGATAGGGTTGTGGCTTCCAGATAGACAGCAGAGAGTGATGCTAAATGGTACAAAATCATCATGGCAAAATGTTCTTAGTGGACTGTGGGAAGTGTAAGTGTATGGATGTAATTGGGGACTTGAGTAAGAAAGTAGATATGTTAGCTAGGGAGGTGGAGCGCCTGAAGTGTTTGGTGGCAGGGCCCACCATAGGAAATGTCAGCCAGGCAAGCCAGGTGCAGGAGCCTAGGAGGGATAGGGGTGGAGATAGTATGGACCATGATAGTAGAGAGTGGAAAGTAGCTAGATGCCAGAGTACGAGACTGGCTTTAAGGAAAATGGACAAAGGCATTGAAACTAATAATAGGTTTGAGGTACTGCAAGGGAGAGATAGTAATGCTGCTAAAGAGGAAGGTAGGAATGACCAGGTAGCTGAGGATAGAGAGGGGGAGGTTTTAGTTATAGGGGACTCGAGAGTTAGGTACATGGACCATACTTTTTGTAGCAGGAACCCCAACAAACGGATTCGTGTTTGCTTCCCAGGGGCCCAGGTAAAGGATGTTGGTGATAGGATAGAAGAGTAATGAAGGGTAGTGGAGAGAGCACAACGGTAATTGTGCAGGTTGGTGTAAATGATGTAGGAAAAGCAAAAACAGAGGAAACAATACAAGAGTATAGGGCTTTGATAGGTAGGCTAGCTGTAAGTAGGAAACAAAGAATGGTAACATCCATCCTCCCTATGGTTAACGCAAGAATAGAGTGGTACTCGAGGGCCATTGGGCTGAATACCAGGGTGGCCAAGATTTGTAAGGAACTGGGCATGGGGTTCTTGGATTTGTGGGGGGATTTCTGGGGGAAGACTGAAATGTTTGCATTAGATGGGTTACATTTGAGCAAGAGAGGAGTTGAATTGCTCAGCAATAGGTATGAGGAGGCTCTCAATGGGAAACAGGGAAACTAGGCAGGTCATGGGGGGATGTAGCTGATAGAGAGAGAAGTCTTGCAAACAAGGGAAGGAATGGTTTATCATGTTTTTACGTCAATGCCAGAAGTGTTAGGAACAAAATTGGGGAACTGCATGCTTATATGTTGTCTGAAAAGCTAGATTTGGTATGCATAACAGAGGCATGGGTTAATGAAAGCATTTTTGGAGACAACTTGCAAGAATTCGAATTGACAGGCTACAACATGCATGCTTATCAAAGGCAGGCAAGGATAGGAGGAGGTATACTGTTGTATGTCAGACAAGAAATGAAATGTCATTCCATAGAAGATAGTGTACATGATGAAGGTGTAGAATCCTTGTGGTTAGATATCATTCTGAAAAATGGAACACAATTTAGGGTTGGGGCATTCTATAGACCTCCAGACCAGAATGAAAACACGGACAGGTTGATGCAGGAAGAGATAAGTAGGAGAGTAAAGGAGAGAACTGTTTTGTTGGGGGATTTCAACATAACAGGATTGGGAAGCAAAACTATAGGTCTAAACAAATCGGGAAGAAGCTTCATGGATTGTTTTGAGGAGAATTTCTTTTTTCAAATGATACATGAACCTACAAGGGAAAATGAAATATTAGATCTTGTGCTTACTAATGAGGAAAATTTTGTACAAAATATGAACATAGGAGAGACTTTGGGTAATAGTGATCACAACATTATACGCTTCTCATTGTATGTTGGAAATGTAGGAGCCAATAAGACATTGATTCCTAATTTTGCTAAAGGGAATTACAATGAGTTCAGGATCTTCCTGAATGAAATTGATTGGGAAGACTTATTGAAAGGCTTAGATGCTTATGAAATGTGGAGAATGATAAAATATAAACTATTTCAAGGTCAGGATAGGTTCATTCCCAATAGGCAAATTAGATTAACCAGGGTTCAGCTCCCTTCATGGCTGACCAGGGAAGTAAAGCATTTACTGGAGTCAAAGAAGCACGCATTCAAGAAACTAAAATATGCTAACTCTGAGGTAAACCTCAAATCATATCAAATAGCTAGAAATAAAGTTAGGAGGTGTGTTAGGGCATCTAAAAGACTGGCTGAAATCAAATTAGCTCGGGAATGTTCAGCAGGTAATGCTAAGAGACTCTTTAGTTTCTACAAATTTAAGGCTAAAAAGTGTGGTGTAGGACCACTGGAGGTAGATGGGGAATTAGTGGTTGATGATTGTGATATTGTGGAATCCTTAAGCAAGCAATTCTCATCAGTCTTTACTCAGGATAATTCTGGTAGAATAGAAACAACTGAATCATATGCCATGACAGGTGATAGGTTGGAGTATCTTACAATAACTACAGAAGCTGTAGAAAAGCAGTTGCAGAATATAAAGCCTAATAAAGCTTCTGGACCAGATGATATATATGCTAGGGTCTTAGTAGAGTGTGCTAAAGCTTTAGCAGTTCCTCTAGGTATACTTTTCAGGCGGTCTATGGAATACTCTGAAGTGCCTGAAGATTGGAGAAATGCAAATGTAGTTCCAATTTTCAAAAAGGGAAGTATGAAGTGTGTAGGGAACTACAGGCCAGTCAGTTTGACCTCAATAGTTTGCAAGGTACTAGAAAAACTGGTTAAACAGAATGTTCAGATTCATCTTGATAGGCACAATCTTTTAAGGGATACTCAACATGGATTTCAATCTCGAAGGTCTTGTTTAACTAACCGTTTGGAGTTCATGGAGTATGTTACTAAAGAAGTAGACAATCAAAACAGGATGGATGTTGTGTACTTGGACTTTAGCAAAGCTTTTGATAAAGTTCCACATAGGAGGCTAATTCATCAACTACAGCAACATGGGATTGTTGGAAAAGTTCTAGGTTGGATTGAAACATGGTTGAGGGGAAGGAAACAAAGGGTAATGTTAAATGGATGTAAATCTGATTGGAAGGATGTTCTGAGTGGAGTACCACAGGGCTCTGTTCTAGGGCCACTTCTCTTTATCATCTTTGTAAATAACATTGAGGTAGGGCTGAGGAATAGAGTGTTCAAATTTGCTGATGACATCAAACTGGTAGGAGTGGCAAACAGTTGTGATCAATCTAGTAATATTCAACTAGACTTGGAGGACCTAAAAAAGTGGGCTGATCAATGGCAGATGTCTTTTAACTATGACAAGTGTAAGGTTATGCATCTGGGGTCTGGAGGTGAGACTTTCAGATATACAATGGGAGGGAGGGAACTGGATGTTATTGAAGAGGAAAGGGACTTAGGTGTGTTGGTTTCAAATGACCTTAAAGCAGAGAAACAATGTAGCTCAGCTAGGAACAGGGCACTCAGAATGCTGGGACTCATTAATAGAAGTGTGATGTATAAGAGCAAGGAAGTCATGAAAAAACTGTACTAAGCATATGTGCGACCCCACTTGGAATATTCTGTGCAAGCTTGGAGCCCCTACCTAGAAAAAGATATAGACAAGTTAGAAAGAGTGCAACGCAAAGCAACTAAACTCATCAGTGGACTAGGTAGCTTAGAATATGGAGAAAGGCTTGTGGCATTAGATATGTACTCACTCAAGTATAGGAGATTAAGGGGGGACATGATTGAAATGTACAAAATTGTTAAAGGACTAGATCAGGTCAATTTAAATGGTGCTCTTCAGTTTAAAGTATCACACAGGGGTCACCAACTCAGGTTAGACAAGTTGAGGTGTAGGACAGTTAAGCGACAGCAGGTCTTCAGTCAAAGGGTTGTTGATCAGTGGAATGGGCTGCCTGCTGATGTTGTGGGGAGTTCCTCATTGAATGTATTTAAAAGTAGGGTGGACAAATTTTTTAGGCAGGAAAATCTTGTTTTTGATTTTTAATTTGGATGGAGGGGATAATATTTATGTTAAATGTGCACGGCACAGACCCCTTTAAGCAGGGGCTATGGTAGCACAATGGGTATGATGGGAGGAGCTTGCAATTGTTGAGGGTGTTATGCAATAGCAAGTGGATGATGCTAGATAGGCTGGGATATATAGCTTCCTAGGAACTTGGGATTAGGGATTGATTGGGGTGAGAATATGTACATTTCTAGTACCTTTTCTAGATAGGCTTAACCCAGATGGGCCCCTGTGGCTCTTATTAAGCCTTAACACTTTATGACTTTATGAGTCCCCCAGGGGTCAGTACTGGGACCACTATTGTTCATTATGTTTGTAAATAACATTGAAAGTGGCCTAAGCAGTAAGGTTTTGAAATTTGCAGATGATTTGAAGGTCTTTAGGGCAATAACAGGGCACAATGAGCAGGTCTTGCTGCAGAAAGACTTATACGAGCTTGTGAAGTGGTCCCAAAAAATGGCAAATGAAATTTAATTTTGATAAGTGCAAAATCATGCATGTAGGTAGGCAGCATATCAAGGCTCCATACTTGATGGGTGGCCAAGTACTATCTGTGACTCAGCAGGTGTTATTTTGAACACAAAATTGGGGACATCAGAACAGACCAAAGAAGCCAGGAAGAAGGCACTAAGAATGCTTGGGGCAATAAATAGAAATGTATCATACAAAAGTGAGGAAGTCATCAGGAAGCTTTATTGTGCATATGTCAGGCCACATCCGGAATATTGTGTCCAAGCTTGGTCCCCTAGTTATGAAAAAGATTGTTGGCTTTTAGAGAGAGTACAAAAGAGGGCAACAAAAATGGTGAATGGTATGGGCAACCTGGCATATGAGGAAAGATTGAAGAAATTGAATATGTTTTCACTTAGATATAGAAGGCTGAGAGGAGATCTCATCGAGGTCTTTAAATTTGTTCATGGTCAGGAACAGGGTTATCTCAGGGAACTGTTTGAATTTAACAGAAATGATGCAATTAGAGGTCATCAATTCAAAATTAAAGTTAATCACAGCAGGACAAGGTTAAGACAGTCCTTCTTCACCAACAGGGTAGTAGAACACTGGAACCAGCTGCCAGAAACCATTGTCAGTAGCAACACACTGAACATCTTTAAGAACAGCATAGACAATCATTATAAGAATAGGGGGCTTGTTTTTCTGTATTCCAGGGAGAGTTGATCAACACATTTGGTGGACAACTGGTTCAGTGTACAGAGTGCAACCAAGAAGGGCTCTTGTGGCTCATAGTTGCACTGATCTTTTATGTCTTTGTCTTTATGTCTAAGTGAGGACAGTGTCAATTTCAATTTGTTGACGACAACAAGGGCGTTGGTGTATAATACAATTTTAAAAACACTAGTGTTTAAAGAACTCTTTACATAAGCATGGCACAGTGGCACCTACCAGCTTGCTGATGACATTGCTGGTAGGAATGACAAACAATAGTGATCAATCTAGTAATATTCAACTAGACTTGGAGGACCTAAAAAGTGAGATGATCAATGGCAGATATCTTTCAACTATGACAAGTGTAAAGTTATGCATCTGTGGTCTGGAGGCAAGACTTTCAGATATACAATGGGAGGGAGGGAACTGGATGTTATTGAAGAGGAAAGGGACTTAGGTGTGCTGGTTTCAGAAGACCTTAAAGCAGAAAAACAATATCTCAGCTAGGAACAGGGCACTCAGAATGCTGGAACTCATTAATAGAAGTGTGATATATAAGAGCAAGGAAGTCATGAAAAAACTACTTAGCATATGTGTGACCCCACTTGGAATAGTCTGTACAAGCATGGAGCCCCTACCTAGAAAACAGATATAGCTATGTTAGAAAGAGTGCAGATGAGTCTATGTACAAAGCAACTAGACTCATCAGTGGAATAGGTAACTTATAATATGGAGAAAGGCTTGTGGCATTAGATATGTACTCACTCAAGTATAGGAGATTAAGGGGGGGACATGATTTAAATGTACAAAATTGTTAGAGGACTAGATCAGGTCAATTTGAATGACACTTCAGTTTAAAGTACCACATAGAGGTCATCAATTCAGGTTAGACAAGTTGAGGTGTAGGACAGTTAGGTGACAACAGGTCTTCAGTCAAAGGGTTGTTGATCAGTGGAATGCATGTTAGTGGGTGGTTTCTTTAGGATGTGGTGATAGTTGGGGTGGGTCTTTTTTACCAGGCTTGTGGTGTCTTCCGTTTACAGACTTAACTGGATGGGTCCTTGGGTCTCTTATTTAACACTATAACTTTATATAGGGTGTACCTAGCAGTGGATTCAGCACCTTCCTTTGTGATATAATACTGATGAGATTGGCTATCGCAGCACAATGGGTATGATTGGAGGAGTTTGTAATTGTTGGGGAGTGTCTAATGCAATATCAGGTGAATGGTGCTAGATAGGCTGGGATATATAGCTATCTAGGAACTTGAGATAATGGATTCATGTGAGAGCATGGACTTTTCTAGTAACTTTTCTAGATATGCTTAACCCAGATGGGCCCCTGTGGCTCTTATTAAGCCTTAACACTTTATGACTATGACTTTGTGACTTTATAATGATCTTGGGTAGTTAGTGATTAAGTGATTGATGAATGGTGGCACTACTTAATTATTTGTATTCTTTAGTATGGAACAAGCCTTGTCTTAAATGCATTATTTAAGAGGCATCATTTTGCCAGCATCATATAGATGATGGCGAAAATAACCCAACCTAATCTTCCATGCAAGATTGGAATTTTTTTAAACATCAAATTTTTTAAGAAGAAAACGAATTTTTTAAGCGTGAAAAAGTGAAAATATGCTATGCAGGTGCTTCATGTAGGTGAAATGTGTGTACACTTAATAAAAAAACACTAGTATTTAAAGAACTCTTTACATTAACATGGCACAATGATCTTGGGTAGATTCTGATTAAGCGATTGATGAACGGTGACACTTTACTTAATTATTTTTATTCTTTTGTATGGAACAAGCCTTGTCTTAAATGCATTATCTACCAAGCAGCATTAACTAAGTAATGCTAAAATAATGCCAAAAATAACCTAACCTAATCTTCCATTCCACAATGAAATTTTTTTAACATACAATTTTTGAAGACAAGTGTAAAATTTGTCATGGTTACCTTAAACTGCAATAATACCATTAAAAAAAAACATTTTTAAGATGATTTCTCATGACAAGACATCAGGCTTGGCTAGGCTAAGTTATGTTCCCTTTTCTTTCCTAATGTCATTATTCATGGAATATTACCCAACTCATAGGCCCTTTATTGCCTGCTTCCTGAAACAAAAGAAATTATTGGTAATCGAAAAATTGAAATGAAAAAAAAATCAACAGAATTTTGTACAGAAAAAACCGAATATAATCTAAACTAACCAAATGTATCCCCTGTTTTCTTTATGGAGTTAACATACATGCAAAACATGTGATGTGAATACCTTAAAGCACAGCAATAGTGGAATTTGTGCACTCTTGCAGCAAATGTTTCCAATTAAATCCCACCAGGTATGGTGTGTAGGTATATTGCCACAATTTTGCAAAACAAAGCACAAGCCTAGGCATATCATTAGCATGTGGCATCCAAATCAAACAAATCTGACCACTGCTTCAGAACTTGAACATGTAGGTATCCAGACAGGGTATGCTTATCCAGCAAACTAACATAAACAGCTAACAAATACAACAACTAATTGTGGGATGAATGGTGCCTATCCCCAGTTTGATAATGAGTTTGAATGTTGAATGTTGGTACATTTCTATAATGATTCTGAGATGTTGTGATATTTGGGGAAATTTCTCGCTACATTATTTGGTGGTTGGACAAATCTATATAAAACACATAACCAGGTGCATTTCTCAATCAGGCATCCCTCACTGTGAAAGCACATGCAATATTACAAGGCTTACATCCCTGTTTTCATCCACAAATCCTGATACAGCTAATGTCATCAGTATCAAAGGTGTAACTTCTAAATGTTATTGCTTTTGGCTGAAGTGTTCATATTTCCACATTACCTAGCCTACAGCAAAAGGAATATGATGCCATCAAGCTTCATTCTGAGGCCAAAATGTAGGCAGTCTATGTCATGTGCTGATGATTGTGCCAAAGTGCCACTATTCCCACCGAATGAAGAATATTTTCACAAGAAATTGTGCATGTGCAGAAAGGATGTCCACTTTTAACACTAGTACATCCCGTACTGGTACGTCCAAAGTTTTTGACATATTGCCTTCTGCATTAAAGAGCAAGCAGAATGAGAATTAAGTGCCAAAATACCTGATGAAGGTATTTATGGAAAACGTTTTTGCAATGGTGTTCAGCTGACCTTTGACCTCAAATATGTGGGGACGAGTGGTCTAGGGGTAAGATGCTCGTTTCACAATCGAAAGATTGTGGGTTCGAGTCTCACCTGTCGCTACTCGTCGCCCGCGATCAATCGGCGTGGGAGATTGGCGACGCTATATGACTCAACGGTCGACGTGTCGTAAAAACCAATTACCAACCGACCTCAAATATGTAATTAATTTAAATAAGGGTTAGCATGGTATAATGTACAAGGTATGGGCTGACAACTTCATGGGGTTGGTGTAGTCTTTGCAATGCAAATGCACTGGAATTTGGTATTGAGCTTTCAGCCATTGACTTGTAAGAATATCATGGAATAGCATTTTCCACACTATATTTGACTGTGATGCTCCATATCATGGAATAGCATTTTCCACACTATATTTGACTGTGATGCTCCAGTCCCCAATCATTCAGGCTGCAGGGTATGGCACCTTAAGTATAATATTGTCTGTGTGGAGCAGGCTGTCTCTCTCACCTGGTTCTCTCACCTGGTTGGCTCCCCAAATTCCTGAGTATCAGTCACCCAGAGATGAGTTACATGGCTGATCAGGGGAACTGTATCTGTATCCCTTACTTATCTACAGGTATGTCAATGGGCGCTAAATGACCTCGTAGTCGGCGCGCCCTTAAGCCCAAATAACTAACTAACTACAGGTATGTCACTCCCCTAGATGAAATAAAAATAGAGTTATCAGATATACAGGGCAAGTAACAGGAACTGGAAAGTGTACCTTAAGCAGAATTCATATAATTAGCCACTACATCTGCTAATAGATAGTTGTGACACAAAATTTCTAATGTGAGTTAAGATAAATTAAATATACAGAAGTCAAGCTACTCTTAAAGTTTGTTTAGTATGTTATCATGGCTAATCTATTCAGTTTATTCATATAACAATGTGTAGAGATTTTAGCGCAGTGCAGCTTTAAATGCAACCAGGGCTGCTAGGGTTACTACATCATCAGGAAGTAAATTCCAGATGGCACAGCATCTGAGGATACAAATATTTCCTATGATTACTGATGCATGTCTGTGAGCCAATTTAGTGAATGTCCACATGTGTTTGCCAGTGGTGCCAGCACAAACATGTTGGGAATCTTGATGGCACCAGTCACTGGTGTCACCGTTGCAACATATAGAGATACAAGAGTTTTGTCGCAAATAATGCTGATGAGATGACTCATTAGATAAGATGATTCATGTGAGATCATCAGAAGGTGACAAAGGTGTCATCAGGTGTCCCCCTTCTGATGACACCTGATTCTGATTCCCTTTCTCCTATTGCTTTGCAACTTGCCCATTTTGGTAGTATTGTAGTTTATGGTAGTCAGAAGACAAGTTTTACACATGTTTTACCTCCATGAAGCAAAGAAAGGTGCTAGGTTAGGCTTTTGTTTTAAGTTGGACATTTTTCCTCAAAATATATGTATTAAAAAATCATTGTTTCTTCAAAAATAAGTCAGGTTAGGTTAGGATTTTTAATAAAATAAAACATGTTTGAACATCTTTAACTTTAAGAAAAAGAATCCTTTCTTGCATGGAAGGTTAGGGTAGGTTTGGTTAGGTTAAGTTATATTATTATATGCTGCATTTTTTTCTCTATATTTTGAACATTACTTTTTATTATGTATTACCCAATTCCAAGCCCCTTTTTGGGTGTTACTTTGCCTCCCAACTGAAAAGTTTGCATTTGCAGAGGAAGTGAATGGTTGCATCATGCAAACCAAATTCATAAATATTGCATTGGTAAAAGAAATTCCAAGAATTCAAAAATTATCTTAATCTGCAAATTACCCCCATTCAATACCATGCTTCCTAATTATGTCTCAAAAGCAAGCAACAACAATTTCCTCTGCAAAAGCAAAAGTGAATGATGAGTATCATGTCACTGAATGCTTTCATGAAACACATTTGTTCTTTGTTGCAGGTAATCATGATGAACATAATTTTTAAAGCTTCATCATGCCAGCTGATTTCTGCCACCTTATGTGTGAATATGTCTAGTAGATATATGTGCCACATCACTAATTACACAGTACAACATCTTTTGAATCATTGGAAGTCTGTGTTTGTTAAAGCAGGTATACCTGAGCCAGAAGAATCCATTCAGCATCTCATGGCTGCCTCACTGCAGTGCTCATGGGTAAGTCAACATTTTCGTGAAGTATTGGGCCTTTTCAGGGTAGATACAAAATTGGCATAACCATTTTGAAATATATGATTTGAGTGAGTAGGTCAGATTGGGTAGGAGTTCATTAATCCTTAGGCATCATTTAAGTGTCCATATGAAGGGTGCTGTGTTCTGGTGTTGTATTATGTTAAATTGCGGGGAACAATCTTGCTTCTAAAACTGGTATTTTTATTAAATACAAACTGGCCTTGTTATCCAGGCCAGTTGATATATCTTGAAAATCACTAAGTAAAAAGACAAAAGTATTTAAAGACAGCAGTATAAAAGACAGCATTCAAAGGATTACACAAGTGCCCAAATATCTAGTTGCCTGTCAGAAAATTCAGGGATGGCAAGACCGGTACTGTATGCTGATGCAAACGTGAACAAACTGGACGGGGAGGAGGAAGACTTATAATTCATTGGTGGTCTAGAATATGCATGGGGTTAGTCAGGAACTTTCCAAGGATTTTTCGAAGGGACCATCACAATGTTTATAGTCTCCGGACTTCGGCCACTTTATTTCGAGAAGAACCACTTACTTAATAATTTTTTATGTTCATTTTTTATGTTCCCGGATCGTCGGATTCCTTCAGTCTTCAACTTGTAAGTAAGCATGGCACTGGTGACTGCTTAAGCATGCATCTAGATGCAGGCTGTCACTAACTTCGTTGGAAAAGACATCAATTAAGTATTCGACAAGGGGTATTCATATAGGCCACGACAAACTAGCGCAAAAACAACCATGCATGCCTAACTCTGAACGGCTATGTAGAGTTTTGGGAACAAAACCATATTTTTATTATTCTTTTGCTTCGAAAAATGTACTGTCTTGAAGTATCTACATTTAACCCAACGTCAGCGTGCCAACTTAACGACCCGAACAAGGGCAACTCGGGAGCGGTCACGCCCCGACCGCGCGCGCGGGCGCCCGCCAAGCCCGGCGCCCCTGCGGTCTGTTGGGTACACAAAGTGTGCTACGCATGCAACACAATTCCACGTGGTACAATTACAAATGAAGCGCTACGCATTAACATCGCAAATCCTCTCGGTACAATTCAAAACAACTAACACGTACTGCAAAATAACAAGTACTCTTACCAACGCATTACCTCGTGGCACAACAGCACACCTAAGCACTCGCACATTAGTCAAACCAGTATCGAACAGGAGCCCGACTGATTCGACCAGATCTGGTTCTCACTGTTGTCTCGCGCTTGCTAGACGGCGTCGCCTCCGCTTCTTGCTGCGCCTGGTGATGCAGCCGCGCCTAGCTACCCAGCTAATGGGCGCTGTATAACCAATGCAGTTGATGCGCCCAAAAACCATAATAACTAACTAGCTACCCAGCTACGCATGTTGGCCTCCGCCGGGCATCTCGTCCCCCTAGGTAGTCTCCACCAGCATCGGCGTCTGCTCCTTGGAGGCAGTCTCGGCTACGGGCCTCTGATGCTCCTCACACCCTCCGCTGCTGCTTCCGGTGCTTCTCGTAAGTCGATCACCGTGCACTCTAGTACCGTCATCGAGCACGAAGCTCGCCAGTCCACGTCGCTCCAAAACTCTAATAAAGCCCCCTCCGCGCCGCTCCAAGACTATCTTCGACCGCGAGAACCTCAACCGCCCTTTACGTGCCTGCGGCGGGAGACTGTGTCGTACTTCGTCCCCCACCGCGAAGTCTGGAACCTTCACACGATGTGTGCGGTCGAACTAGGCCTTCTGACGAGCTTGCTTTTGCGACACGCGGTCTCGCAGTTCAGCCGGTCTCGCCAGTAGTCGCCCTCCGAAGTCCACCGCCGCGCTGAGCTTATTGCGCATCGGACGACCGTGCAACAGCTCGGCTGGACTGCGACCGGTGGTTGCCTGGATCGTGCTCCGGTATGACAGCAGAAACAGCGGGAGACAATGAGAACGGTGAGCCTTCTCCAGATCTGCTGTCTGAAGTGCTGCATTGGCCGTCTTGTTCGCCCGCTCCACCTGGTCCGATGATTGCGGATGATAAGGCGACACTTTTATGTGAGCGACCCCCGCACTTCGCGGGTACGAGGCGAATCGTTCAGACGCCGATCCACAATCTGAAACTATTTATCTCGAGTAACCTTCTCGACACGCGCGCTTCTCAATGAACTGCACGACCACGTCAGATTTTGGGTGCTCGCTAAACCCAACCTCAATCCACTTCGAGTAGTCGATGCCGACGATCGCAAATCTCTGTCCAGGGCGACCACCTCCCATGGGACCGATTACATCAAGCCCTAGCTTAGACCACGGCTCGTCAGGTAGTGGGATGGGCTGCAGAGGCACATGCATAGGCGCCGCCGTCTTATCTGCCACCGAACATATCTTGCAGTCCTGCAGTCTGCTCCACTGCCTGATCCATACCAGGCCACCAGTACAGTTCACCGCAGTCTCTGCTTGGTGCGAACTATACCTTGATGCCCCTCGTGGGCTAGTTCTACTAGTCGTATCTGCAGATCTGCTGGTGCCAGAATCCGGCCACCGCGCAGGACGACGTCGTCCATCACTGTCAGCTTGTCCCTGCAGCGGTAAAGCGGTTGTAGTTCCGGCGTACACTCACGATAGTGTCTGGGCCACGGACGTGGAATCTGCTGTCTCAGCTTACTGAGAACAGGGTCCACCCGTGACGCTGTCTTCAGCTCCGTGCCGCTCACCGCTGCTCGCTCCTCCGTGAGTACAGCCACGACCAGCTGGTCGTCGTCTGACGCCTCCTGCACCGGCGCTGGGAGCCGAGACAACTCATCTGCCGGGTTGACGCTTCCCTTGACGTGCTGCACTATGAAGGAGTACTCCATCAATCGACACGCCCAGCGAGAAATACGCATCCCCGCCCTGCCGATGCCACGCGACGTCATCAGAGTCTCAAGCACCGGGTGATCTGTTCTCAGGACAAACTCCCTGCCCCACAGACACCTGTGCCACTTCTGAATTGACCGGACACAGGCCAACGCCTCTCTCTCAGTGACGCTGTAGCGACGCTGAGCCTCAGACAGCGTACTGGATGCAAACGCCACCACTCGCTCGCCATCGGGATGCAGCTGCGTGAGCACCGCTCCGATGCCCACGTCACTGGCGTCCGATGTCATGGTTGTGGGCAGAGTCGGATCGTACATAGCCAGGACTAACTAGTCAGAATCGCTTCTCTGATGTCTGAACGCTGCGTCCATCTCTGCCGTCCACTTGAACTTCGGTGTGTCCTTTCTTAGTGGCCGCCGCAGTTCCTCCTCCATGAATCTGCTGTAAAAGCCAAACAGACCCAGCACCGCCTGAAGCTGTTTCGGCGTACCTGGCGGCTTCATGCCCCGCAGACCCTGGACTCGGCTGGGGTTCACCGCCACTCCGTCACTGGACACGGAGAAGCCCAGGAAATCGATACGGCTCACACCGCAATGACACTTGTCCACATTCAAGGTCATGTTGTACTTGTCCCGCCGTGCCAGCAAGGCGCTCACCCGGGTGTCGTGCTCATCTTGCGTGCGCCCTGCAACAATGACGTCATCGAGGTAGACTTGAGTGTCCGGCAGTCCTCGCAGGATTGTTTCCATCATCTTCTGGAAGCAGCTCGGTAGGGATCGCATGCCGTAACAGCACCTCCGATAACAGAACACCCCCTCGTGAGCAACGAACGCGGTCAAGTTTCTAGACTCCTCGTGAAGCACGAGCTGATGATAAGCCACTTTCACGTTGAGAGTCGAGAATACTTGCGCTCCCACCAACTGGTCCAGCATCTGCATATCCGGAAATAGTACCCGCTGGTTGACACTGCCTTGTTAACCTCGCGGTGATCAACACACAGTCTGAGCTGACCAGATCGGCGCCTGGAAGCCACGATTGGAGAAATTCACGGTGATCCGTCGACTCTCGATATCTGCTGGTCCTCCAGTTCCTGTAGATGGCGTTTCACCTCCTCTCGAAGGGCAAACGGCACTGGTCTCAGTTTCTGCTGCACAGGGACGGCGTCTTCGCGAAGCTGGACTCTGTGAACGAAGCCCCTTGATGGGTGGCAGGGTACTCTCGCCCTCACCCTCTGACGTGACCTCTGCGCTGGTCACTGGCTGGTTCACAGCGCACACAGCTGACCCGTACTTGACGGAGATACGCAGACTTATCTGCAGGTCCCTGCCGAGGAGCGGCGTACCGCCGTCCACTACGTACAGACAGCCCTGGCAGGCTCGTCCGTCTTCGGTCTCCACCGTTGCCGAAATGACTCCAGCCGCCATCAGCTGACCTCCTCCGTACGCCTGCAGGCTGGCTGTCGTGGACTGCAGAGGAAGGCGACACATGGCATTCTCATACATTCGCTGTGGAATGATGGACACGGCTGCACCGGTGTCTACGAGCATATCCACCCAACAGCTTCCTATCTTGATCTTCATTTTCAAGACTGAATAATTCTGCTCAATAGCAAGAATATGCACAGTGTCCGATTCAACACCGCTTACTGCTCTGACCTGCTTTTGACATGTCACAGCAAATGTCCCAAGGTCCCACATTTCATGCATTTTGTCCCCTCGCTGGAAACACGTCATCAGTCGAAATATGGCACTGTCGTACACAGGCATAGCAAGACTTGCCTTTTTACATTTTTCCTACCGGTGACCCCCCCGACGAGGCACCACCTTTCCGTGGTGGGGGGGATTGCGTGCCCCAATGACCCGGCGACCATCCTACCGGCGAGGGGTGAGACTAAGAGTGCCTCACTCGTCCTTCCATCCATACGCTCCCATTCCATGCCCATCTCATCTCAACATCCATGTCCTTCCCCTGGCCCTGCAACACCAACTCTCCCTATCATGAGCAGGTAGGACAACTTCCCCGGTCCTGCCCTCCAGCTCAGTTTTATCGGGGTAGCCGCGCCCCCTCGGCCCGCCCCCCGGGGTTGACGGAGTCCTGGAGGTTGAGGTCCCCCGTCGCACGGTGCTAGTTGTGACGGGGGACCAACACACCTCTTTGGTCCCGATATCCCGGAGGGGCGGGCGGGCCCGTGGGGCCTCACGCGGGCCAAGTGGCCGGTCGCCTCGGGCCGGGGACCTGGGATTCGTTCCAGTGTCTGCCGGCCCGGCCGGCTGGGGTCAAGTGGTGGGCGGCGCTGGATCCCGGTCGGGGTGGTGAGTCTCTCTCTCCCGGCCGGGCGAAGGCGCCGCCCGCCCCGTATAGCTCCTCGGGCGCCTGGCGTCCTCCCGTTCTCGGGGCCTAGGCGTCCCCCCCGTAGGGCCCCTATGTGGTGGGGCGCCCGAGGAGTGGAAACCAAGTCACACTGCATGGTATCCACAACACAAAAAAACACCCCTGGTCCCTCTCGTGAGGGCCAGACCAACCATCATATACGCCGAGATCGGAGCACCCCAACGGAAGGTACCCCTGCACCTCGTGTGCTAGTGTTCCGAGGAACTAACAAGAGCCTTGCGTCTCTGTCCCCATTCCAGAGGAAGGACGGCTGCGACAGGTTTGGCGACATTCTAAGATGCGATAAGTTGAAGGACGGGGCAATGGAGGTGGAGTTTTCGGAAGCAGGGCAGGCGGCAATGGCCCTCAAATCATCTGAGTTTGTGTATGGAGTAAGGAGAAACGGAAGAAAAGAGAACGAAACTATTACAATTACTGTGGAGCCACACAAAACAAAAAACTCCTCGCGAGGAGTTATAAACTGCTACGATCTGAGAGAAGTATCCGAGGACGAGATAGTTGAAGGACTATCAAATTTCGGTGTCATCGCCGCGAGAAAAATGAAAGTAAAGAGAGGGGCAGACTTCATTCCGACCAACAACATTATTCTGACGTTTAATAGCACAGACCTACCTCCATACATCAAGGTCGGCTACGTACGCGTAAAAGTAAGGCAGTTCTTTCCGAACCCCATGCGCTGCTTCAAATGCCAGAAATTCGGACACACCACCCAGTACTGTCGAAACCGCTCAGTGTGCAGCAAATGTGCATCCCATGATCACCCTAGTGAGGACTGCACTTCCGGAAGCCCATTCTGTGTCAACTGTGGTGATGGACAGGATCCCCATGCATCGTACGACCGTACATGTCCAAACTACATAAAAGAAAAAGAGATCATATCAATTAAGCACACCAACAAAGTAACCTTTCGAGAAGCTAGGGACATATATGAAAGATCGCATCCCAGAGTGTCGTATGCCTCAAAAGCTAAGAATACAATTCCGCTCCCCCAGCATGTTCACCCCGACAGGGACTCTGATCTGATTACACAATTAATCGCCCTATTCCGAGAATTTGGTGTTCCACTTACAACGCCAGCGAGGCAAGGTCAGACACCACACAAATTCGCTAAAACCACGGAAGCGACACTCGCAAGTCAATGCACAGATGAGCCATCAGAGTCCACATCCAGATCAGCTTCCTCAGGTGGGGAGTGGACTGTGGTCAACCGATCTAAGAGGCCTGCTCGGTCTCCTCCACCCATGCCCAGCCCATCCGCGTCTATCGCATCGCCCACCTTGAAATCCCCTCCTCCAATTTCCCATCAGTCATCCAGCATCCCCTCCCCTCCCACATGCCCCACAACCATCCCGAAATCCATCCTATCCACCTCCTCCCTCCCTGAATCCTCCCACGTTCCCGTGAGCCAGGCCTCGCTGTCGCCCACAATCTCTGCTTCCGCACCTGCGTCGCCGTCCAGAAACACTCGACCAATCCACATACCAGGCGTTCATTTACAATACCAAGAAGCCGAAAGACGTTCACGTGAAGCAAAACGAGCACGGCTCGTTCAAATGGGAAAGGGCCGGGCCAAGGCGCCTCCCCCAAGGTCAGCCACCCCATCGCCGCGAAGGCGAGTGGAGGGACCGGCGGGAGCATCCGAGATGGGTCCTCCCCCGCCTCCACCGCAACTGAGTGTCCCTCAAAAGCGAGTGGTACCCTGGCCAGAGTCACCACCGGGGGGCGGCTCACCAAGGTCCCGTCAGAAAACGCACCCGCTTGGCTCTGGTCGGGGCCGCCTCCTGGAGTCCCCGGTAAGCCCTGATGCGAGACAGGGCACGGACATGCAGGTTTAGACCCCCTTCCCCCTTTTTTAAAGTCAAAATGATACTAGCGTATGGCTATCTGGATTACATCTTTTTCCCTTTATTAAGTGACCGGGCTATCGATGGGTTTACGATAAACTCCATTCTCCCTTTTCATAGCTAAATATTTTAAGCACGCTGACGTCTTACTGTATTGACCCTCATACATGGTAGTTTTACAATGGAACTGTAGGGGAGTCAAATCCAGCCTGAACGACCTCAACAATCTTTTAAGTTCTCACACAGCTATATGCATACAGGAAACGAAACTGGCTCCGGGTGCCCCGTTTGAACTAAAAAATTACACTGTTTTACGAAAAGACGTACCGTTTACCACTGTGTCGCATGGTGGTGTACTTCTTGCCATACACCACAGTAGTCCCTGCCGAGAAATAAGCATTTCTTCCGCCCTCCAATGTGTCGCAGCGCGAACAACCCTAAATCACCGCGCTATTACCATATGCTGTATTTACATGCCACCTTCTCTATCTTTTGACGCGTCGGAAGTAACTAATCTCTTTGCACAGCTTCCAGCACCATTCATAATATGCGGATATTTTAATGCACACCATCCGCTCTGGGGCTCCAGCCAGACCAGTACACGTGGCCGGCAGCTGGAAAGAATAATAAACAATGATTGTATTAGTATACTGAATACCGGTACCCGAACACATATTACACTACCGACTGGTCAAACTTCCATGTTAGATCTTACTCTATGCAGCCCACAGTTATCCCCCTTATTCGAGTGGTATGTTGGGGATGACCCTCTGACCAGTGACCATTTTCCCATATGGATTCAATTCTTAGACGATGTTGCCGTAGGCCGACGACCTCCGAAGTGGATCCTGAGCAAGGCAGATTGGGACTCCTTCCAGGCTGAGGCACGTGATAAGTTTAGGGACGGTTGCGAGGACTTATCAATTGAGGATTTTACTGCAATATTGCTACAATGCGCCGAACACAACATCCCCCGCTCCTCGGGTACCGCTAAGCGCACTCCAGTCCCATGGTGGACCGAGGAATGCCGCGATGTCATCCGTGCCCGAAAAAGAGCATTTCGGGCCTTTGATCGTCACTGCTCCACGGCAAATCTTATCGAGTTCCAAAAGGCAAGGGCATGCGCAAGAAGAACCATTGCTAAAACCAAGCGTGAGGCTTGGAAATCTTACGTAAACAAACTGAATCGTAACACAAAAATATCTTCAGTATGGGCACAAATAAAGCGAGTTTCGGGACGGATGGCTCCGACCGCTTTCCCAGCTCTTCACATAAACGGGCGAGACTATCTCAGACCGAAAGAGGTAGCAAATGAGATAGCTCGAACGCTCTCAGAGAGATGTAGAAATACCAGGAGCCCACAGTTTAATAAATATAGAACGCAGTGCGAATCGAATGTTATTGATTTTTCAACCACCACCGTACTTTCTTGCAATTTACCCTTCACCATGACTGAATTAAATTATGCGATCTCATCCCTCAGATCTGTATCTGAAGGACCCGACATGATACACAATGTCATCATCAAACAGATACCCAAAGACCGTCTGGAAGTTCTTCTGTCACTCTATAACGCCATGTGGGAAGCGGGCACTTTTCCTCCCTCGTGGCGAGAAGCAATTGTTGTTCCCATACTTAAACCAAACAAAAAAGGTGATGATCCGCTACATTACCGACCAGTGTCTCTTACATCATCTTTGTGTAAACTTTTTGAAAAAATGGTAAATACAAGGTTGATGTGGTTTTTAGAGTCTAATAATCAGCTAAACAACATTCAGTGTGGGTTTAGGAAACATCGTAGTACTCTTGACCATGTTTTGACTTTGGACTCGACTGTTCGTGCTGGATTTATGACACATCGCCATACAGCGGCCATATTCTTTGACATTGAAGGAGCCTTTGATACTGCATGGCGCCATGGAATCTTGAGCAAGTTATATGACTCTGGTGTTCGCGGCCCCATAGGGGTCTTTCTGAATAACTTTTTATCCGAACGTTACTTTCGAGTACGTGTGGCCGGAACCTTATCAGACCGATTTTTACAAGCCGACGGTGTGCCACAAGGCAGTGTGCTAAGCGTAGTATTATTCGCAATGTCCGTCAATGATATAGATAAAGAATTACCATCATCAGTCGGGCGAGCTCTCTTCGTGGACGACTTTACCGTGTGGTGCTGCTCCCGTAGTCTTCGCAGCGTGCAGAGGCAACTTCAACTGGCTGTCGGGAAGCTGGAAAAGTGGTGTCACACCACTGGTTTTCGGTTTTCTGCTACAAAGACGGCAGCCATCCACTTCTGTCGCCGTAGGCAGTGTTCCGATCCAGTCATCAAGATATTTGGACGACCAGTACCTTTTCAACAGTCCGTCCGATTTCTAGGGATACAAATGGACAGGCGGAGTACTTATAAGGAACACATCACGCGGCTGAAGGAAAGCAGTACCAAAGGGCTTCAGCTCTTAAAAGTAGTATCGCGCTGCTCATATGGAGCGGATCGTAGTGTTTTGCTTCTGATGTATCGTTCTTTGATCCGTTCACGGCTTGACTATGGATGTTTTATCTATGATGGTGCTTCTCAGACCACGAAACGTATGCTTGATGTTTTGCACCACGCCGCTCTCCGCGTTATCACAGGTGCGTTTCGAACTTCGCCGACTGAAAGCGTCCTTGCTGAAGCTAACGAACCTCCTTTATCATTGCGACGTGAAAAACTGGGTTTAAAATACGCCTGTAAGTTGGCACAAAATCCACAGCATCCGACATATTCGTGGGTATTTTCTACTGTAAGTACTCCACGATCGAATACAAGGAAATATATACTGCCATTCAGTGTACGCATTGCCCACTCGCTTCGCGAATGCAAGATTAAGCCAAAGTGCATAGCACAGTTCCGTGTCCCACCTACGCCCCCTTGGCGGCGGATCGAGGTCGCCTTGGACCTCTCGTTGAGTGATATCCGGAAGGATGATATTAGCACAGCTGACTCCCGTTTGCGCGCATTAAGCAGAATCAATTCATATACGGACACCGTGCGGATCTATACCGACGGATCGAAACTCAGTAGCGGTGTAGGATGTGCTTTTGTATGTCAGTCGCATATCGAATCATTTAGACTCCCTAATCACTCATCAATTTGTACGGCAGAACTATATGCCATCCTACAGGCCCTTCGTTTTGTTAAGTATGACCACAGAACCCGTGACAAAAGCCATTTAATTCTCACTGACTCTCTGAGTAGCCTGCTGGCTCTGAAAGCATTTAGCCATGACCACCACATTGTACATGACATCGCGACTACCTTGATTTATCTTAATGATGGGGAAGTCAACGTCACTTTGATGTGGATCCCAAGCCACGTAGGCCTAGCTGGCAACGAGGCTGCTGATTTGATGGCGAAGAAAGCTGCAAACGGTGGCCGCAGGTCGCGCATGGCCCTTCCCCTAGCGACTTCGAGGCATCAATATCATCCCTTATTGACCGAAAATGGCAATGCTCTTGGAACACGAAAACTAGCAAACTGAAGCTAGTAAAACCATTACTCGGAACGTGGGAGTCCTCATTTCGCACACAAAGAAGAGAGGAGGTTGCGCTGTGCCGTCTTCGGATCGGCCATACACTTGCTACACACAGGTACCTGCTGACGGCAAGTGACCGCCCTCTGTGCCCACGCTGTGCTACTCCACTCACAGTATATCACGTACTTGTTGGCTGTCCTGGACTGGAACCTGCACGTCGCAGATATCTTGGGCTTCAAAGTATTGATATGACGCTGCGACAAATGCTGGCCGATGATTCTCAGATCGTAGCATCTGGGGATATATTTGCATACCTAAAACAAGTAAATTTTGACATAGTATACCGCCCACCACAAGCACTCTGATATGACGTAAGACCCATCGCCTAACAATAATGTTATGACAGGTAGAGTTATGGGCGCAAAATGACCAACGCAGTCGATGCGCCCTAAAGCACAAATCCACCACCACCACCTACCGGTGTTGGTGTCTTCTTCCGCGCCGCGTAGGCCACCTGCACCGGCTCAGCTAACGGCACCGCTTGGTCGTGACGCTTGCCCCCGCCTCCTCCCCCAACAGCCGCTGTCGGTCCACCCCTCGGTCCTCAGCCAGCGCTATGGACTTTAGACGATGCAGAGTTAGGTGGTCCTCCACACACAGGCGATCACGGAGACGACTAGAAACACATGCCTCTACAAACTGGTCCCGTATCATGTTATCTTCCAAAGCTCCAAATGTGCAGAACTTGCTCTGTTCCCTTGAGTGGGTCAAAAACGTGGCGACGGATTCACTAACCCTCTGATGGCACCTACGGAACTTGACCCGTTCAGACATGACATCTCTGGGCTTTTCAAACAGGTGATGAAGCACCGAGAGACATTCTCTCATCGTATTGTCCTCAGTTAGTTAGTTAGTTAGTTATTGTGGTTTAGGGCCGCATCGACTGCACAGGCCACATAACGCCCCATATTGTCCTCAGACTTCACCTGTTGTGGTGAAGTTCCTCCGCTGTCACCTGGGCGTGGCGTGTCTCTGAGCTCTGTCCCAGGCGCCACTGTCTGCCACGCGATACCGCCGCCGGCCCTTCTGACCGAGGCAGCTCCTGGAACTCTTTCTGTCTGGCCTGGTCCCACTGTGACCAGCCGATGGCCACTGCATGTAGCTCAAAATCTGCATACCAGGCAGACCAAGGGATACTCGCAGTCGCCGCCGTGGCCAAAAATGGTCCCGGCGCACGAATACCTTTCATGGCCGCCTAGCCAATGCAATTGCTGACTTTATCCTGGTCGCCAATTACTATACTGTCTTGAAGTATCTGTATTTAACCGAACGTCAGCGTGACAGCTTAACGGCCCCGAACAAGGGCAACTCGGGAGCGGTCACGCCCCGACCGCGCGCTGCGGGACCCACACAAAGAGTGCCCGCCAAGCCCGTGCAGTGTTGCCGCGGCCCAATTTTACAGCGTACCAGGATCGCACCCAAATCGTACCAGATTGGCTATATTTCATACCAGATCATAAGCCAAAATGTACCTAATTTCGTACCATAAAAAGGAGGCATAATTTCGGTAATTGTGTGGCTTAGCAAGTAATTTATATAATTTTCTTCGTGCTTTAAGTACTCGCTAGATACGTTGGTATAAATTGTCAGAAATCACGACAGGTTCAATCTTAGACTCCTGATGCCGCCTAGTGAAAGCAGTTTTCAATTGTGACGAAAAAGGAAAATACGCATGCAATGCGCAAAACAGTTATTCTCGGTATCACATGGAAATAAGAAGTCAGTCAGTGCTTAATACGTTTTTACCACCAGCAGATTCCGCATACTCACCGTATTTACCGGGGAGCAGGACATGAGTACGGGACGGAGGAGTAAAGACTATAACGAACCTGCAGTGGAATGTGCGTTGTTGTTGGTCAGTCATTTTCATTTGTTATTGATGATTCATTTTTGATTTCATGGAAGCCGTGGACGTCCACTTGTGGCATGAGGGCGTGACTTGCTGCTTGGTGAGGATCAGGGAAGGCACCGTTCCTATCTGGAGGCGGTTCCGCTGTTGTGTCTTTATGAGGTTCAGGCTGGAGGATACTCTCACGGCGGTCGCACTGGAGTGCGACAGGGATCCTGCATCAGCTGGACTACCTTTGGAAGTGCTGGCTCGCCACTGCCATCCCTCAGCCTTTTCACCTCCGCCCAGTACTCGTACGCCGGCTTCTCCTTATTCGGGAGCTGTCATTCGCTGCCTGCTGGAGTCCTCGCCATTCTTAACTCAGGGTCCGTACTCGGTCTCTTCGATGAGATTGGGAAATCTCAGAGCCAGCGACACAATGGATGGCGCTTGCGAGGTCGGGTTCAGCAGCTCCAGAAGCACCCTGGTCTTGTCGCTGAAGTCGAATCGTCGCCGGATCTGCTTGCGGAGCTCGGTGTAGACCATTTGTACCATTACCATTTGACCGGTGTAGACCATTTGAGTCGGAAGGCTTTGGCCACCTCCTGGGGAACAGACTCTGAGAGGATGATGGCCTCGACGTTGGTGCCACAGTGCTTCTGCTCCAGAGGGAGGACGTTCCTGGGATGATCAGGACTGACCATCTCACCTGGCTCAGCCACATACCTGGCTCAGCATGCAGGAAGTTGCTGGCCACGGAGAGGTAGAGCTTCAGGAACATAGCTCGTGCATACTGGACCTTGGATGACTCGGACTGGAACACCTCGTTCGCCCTAGTGATCAGTGGGAGAGCGTAGTTAAGGAAAGCGATGTACATCTTGTATATTGGGTCGCGGAGGGCGTTCAGGATGGTTCGAGCAGAGTGGACGTAATCCTCGTCCACCGCGTGCTGGAAGAAGAGGAGTAGGCCTGCCCAATGCTCGTACATCCTCTTCACCACCGCCCCGAGAGAGAGCCACCTCGTCCTACAGGGGCGCAGCAGCCTGTGCACTGGGACGTCAGCCAGATCTTGGCCAGCCTGGTACTCGAGGAGTCTCTTCGGGCTGTTATTGAGATAGCTGTACACGTCCCGGGCTAGATCCTCTGGATGAAGGCGGCTTCACGCACGCTGCGGGGGCGCACAGGTGCAGGGAGTGGCATATGCAGCCGGTGATCAAGATGTGCGGGAGTTCTCTCCTAAACAGTGCCTGCACACTCTGGTGACATCCCATCATGACGCTAGTATTGTCGGCCACAAATCCAATCATGTTCTTCAGGGGCACATCGTTAACTGACAGCACGCCAGGTGGCGTCATGCAGGCCATGGGCGGTCGTACCATTGACCTTCCCCAGGTCCAAGAACAGGTCCCTGGTTTTGCCGTCTCGGTCGTCAAAAACGCGCCACAATGGTCAGATATTTGGTAGTAGACCTGTCGGTCGTCTTGTCCACGATCAGTGATAATGGGTTATTGCGCATGAGTGCACTCATTGTTACCCTCTCCTCTACTCCTATGACATCATTAATAGTCTTAGTAGTCCTCGTTCTGGCCGACTTAGGGTTGTTGCCACTTCTGATTCTGGGCATATCTTTTTGACTAAGGTACGAGATGGTCGCTTACCGATAATGGCAGGTGATGTTCAGCGATGAACCCCGACAGCAGTAGCTCGCCCTGGGCCACATTATCCTGCTGTTTATCGTGGCCATGGTTCCTTTCTGCGGCGGCAACAAACGCGGGTAGCTTACCACAGCCTGCAGAGCCGGTTGCGTTCTTATTGTGACCCTCAGTTGCCCCGTATATGTGTATCAGCTAACGCCATCGCGCTGCGAGATAAGTGAAAGTAGGCACGATAGATTTCGATGTAACTGTATGGCCTAACTTCATCCCCTCTGAATACAAGTAGAGTTTATAAAAAAATGACCTGTCCATTTCCGAAGAAAATGTGAACTAAAAATGAATAGAAACATGAAAGAAATGTATTTCGGCGAAAAAGTACCAGATTTCCCTCCGGCGTATCTGCGTACCAGAAAAGTCGACAAAGTACCAGATCTGGTACGATCGTACCATGACGGCAACACTGAGCCCGTGCCGCCGCTCTGGCGGTGTCACTCAGCGCCACCCCATCTTTCAAGTGTTGTGGCCGCTACCTAGATGTCGCCACTGTGCCACACAACGCTACAAAAAAACAAGATACCGAACTTCATCTCTGCACTTTTTTCAAATTGCATTGTGACTGTGCCGAAAAGTAAAATAGGTCATGTGACATTAGGTCACGATGTCACGATTTCAATTATCCCGTAAACGAAAATTTCGAAATAGCCAAAAGATGCAGTGTGTCATTGTGAGTTCACCGATATATACTTTTACACAATTCAGATTGTTGTTCATTGAGTTAAATACCTCAAAAGACACCCTTGTGGCACCCAAGGTGATATCTCAAATTTCCCGAGGGTATAACTCCTTGACCGTTGACCTGATCTTTCTTTAAAAAAATGCACAGCTGGATTCGGCGCATCAGATAACCCCACACAAATATTTTCCAAAAAATATCATATATTGGGTGTTATTTTGGCCCTTTCACTTGTCGATTTGTTTTGGAATGGGCCATATGTCTCATATTGTAAAATACGTATGCGTCGCCACTCCCGAAGTATGTACGTGGCTGCAAAATATGCAAGGTAATCGTTATAGTAACAGTCACAGATAGTATAAGAGCGGGGGGTATTTTATCTTACATTTATCCAAAAATATATCTGAGAATAATTATTCCACATCATGAAGATTGGGCATCGCGTGATTGGTCATATACCATGTTTGTAGCCCGGGAAAAAGGCGAGGATATGCAATAACAGTTATTTTCAAAACCCGACAGATTAACGTCCGCGCCGCGGCGGCCTTGCCAGCGTCGGGGACTCCTGCCAGTGGCGGACTTAGGAATTGTCATGGTACTTGGCTGAAGGGGCGCCTTTTTTTTCGGCAGGGCGCCACTACAAGAATACTCGAAGGCAGGGGTTGATACAGGGGTTTCACTAAGGCAGGGTTAAAATAATGGTTTTTCGTCAGGTGTGAGATGTCGAAACGAGCACAGTAGGATGTCGAAATTTCCAATGGAATTAGTGTCCTTTAAAATGCTTTTGATTTCTTTCAGACTCAAATTTGAGCCATTGGTGTAGGTACTTATGACTGTACCTTTATCATTTGTTTTAAGATTCATAATTTAAGAAGAGCTATATTCGGAATAGGGAGAATAATAACTGCTATAAACTGCTATTGTATGCCATATCACATCATAGGTAATCCCTTTACCTGAAATTGCATTGCGAAATGTTCTCGTATCACCATTCTTTGTCAAGAGCATGCACATGCTACTTATAAACGAGATACTGATAGAAAGGAGACACAAAGACTTCATAAGCATGCATCAAGGAGCAGGATGTCAATACTTCTTGGAGAAGGATGTCGATTGAGTGTTCAGAAAGTGGTATATTCCACGTATTACACGAATAATTTATCACTGCACTAAGGGCATATGCCCCCATGGAAATTGACGTCCATTCTGCCCGGAAAAGGCTCTATTTACTGGAGGCTCGAGTGCATCCCCATCGAATGTTTCAGTCAGAGGCTCCCCTCTCAAAATAAAAGGCGCCCATTCAGTGTGCACGAATGCATCCCCTCAAATTATTCAGCCAGAGGCGTTCCTTGGAAGGAAAAGGCTTCATTGTGTTTGAATGAACACTCCTGGATTTTTGTCAGCCAGAGGCGCACCTTGGAAGTTAAAGGCGCCCCTCCGGGAAGACTCGAGTGCACCCGCCTCTCCACAGACCAAGTTCCCCTCATTACAATTTCTGGACTCGCTTCTGCTTGGCAGGGTATCTTCTCCCTCCGAGGGGGAGGGAAACGATACCCTTCCCTTCGGCACAACGTGTGGGCACTGTCTGCTGGGAGCACAGACAAGTTAATGGGACCACCGTCCATGCCCTCCCGTGCAAGCGGGAAGCCAACCCACTGGTCTCCCGCGACCGGACGTAAGCGGGTCTCCATGGTCCACATCACCACCAGGTGGAGAGAGCCCGAAATCTCGACCACGTGCTCACTCAGCGTCCACGGAAGTGATGGAAAATCCAAGTGCAACATAAACTGTGATAATCTCTTTTTACGCAACATACATGTACAAATGTGTACATTATATTACGTTAAGTTTGAAAACTTTAGCGTTTTAAACAGTTCATTTACAAACGCATGGACGACCTACAAACAGTTTTAAGTCAGCACCGTCCGAGCGTGGTTGGCCTACAGGAAACTAAGCTGAGGCCCAGCACAGCTTGCAACATAAATAGCTACATGACTTTCCGTAAGGACGTACCAGCTGGTGTCGTTGCGCACGGTGGTGTGCTTTTGACAGTACACCACAGCAGGTGAAGTTGCGTTGCGATGTCCAAGCAGTAGCAGCACGTGTATATGTTGGACGACGAACATTCAGTATATGCTCTATATACCTACCCCCTGGAACTGGTTTTGTCGTCGCAGACATCAGACAACTGCTGACCCAGCGACCCCCATCGGTCATTCTACTAGGATATTTTAACGCACACCATATGCTTTGGGGCTGTACTGATACCAACACACGAGGACTCGTCCTAGAACGTTTTCTACTCGATGAGTCGCTATGTTTTTTTAAACTCTGAAACGCCGACAGATCTTACGCTCCCGTCTGGTCAAACATCAGCTCTCGACTTGAGCATAGCAAGCCCACAACTGGTTGAACATTTTACATGGTCGGTATCCGACGACGACCCGCTGGGCAGTGACCATTTCCCGGTATAGTTGTCACACCAATAGTTCAACCAATTAATCAGGTTTGTGGGCAGTTTGTGGGCAAACAGAAAGCCTGCAGCTTGTAAGTATGCAGAGCCTGCAGCTTGTGAGCAAGCAGAAAGTCTGAAGCTTGTGAGCATACAGAAAGTCTGCAGTATGTCAGCAGCAAGAAAGCATGTAGCTTGCTGGCATGCAACCAGCTTTCAACTTGTGAGCAAATGGAAATCCTTTGGCTTGGGAGCAAGCAGAAAGCCTGCAGCTTGTGAGCATGCAGAAAGTCTGCAGCATGTGAGCATGTGGAAAGCCTGCAGTTTGTGAACATCCAGAAAGCCTGCAGATTGTGAGCATACAGAAAGGCAGCAGTTTGCGAGCATGCCAGAAGCCTGTAGCATATAAGCATGCAGAAACCTTGCATCTTTGTGAGCATGCAGCAAGCCTGCAGATTGTGAGCATGTGGAAATCCTGTGGCCTGTGAGCAATCAGAAAATGTGCAATTGTAAGCATGTAGAAGTATACAGCATGTGAGCATGTGGAAAGCCTGCAGTTTGTGAGCATGTGGACAGCCTGCAGCTTGTGAGCATGTGGAAAGTCTGCAATTTGTGGGCATGCAGAAATACTGCACTTTGTGAGCATCTGGATAACCTGCCGTTTGTGAGCATGTGGAAAGACTGCAGTTTGTGAGCAATCAGAAAGCCTGCAATTGTGAGCATGCAGAAGTCTGCAGCATGTGAGCATGTGGAAAGCCTGCAGCATGTGAGCATGTTGAAAACCTGCGGTTTGTGAACATGCGGAAAGCCTGCAGTTTGTGAGCATGTGAAAAGCCTGCAGTTTGTGAGCATGCAGAGTCTGCAGCTTGTGGGCATGCAGAAGCCTGTGGCTTGTGAGCAAGTTGAATGGAAAACTCAAAACTCAGAAGGCTGCCATTTAAAAATGAAATGTGTTCTTAAAAAATTAAAAGCTTTACAGTTATAAAAGTCGAAAGGTATGTAGCTTCTCGTGACCAGGCCTGAGCTTTGTGAAAATAAATAGGCCTATATGATTTCACAATAAATTAACACTTATTAAACCTTCTCTCATACTATGCTGATTTGGTAATATGCATAATCATTTCAAGTTCGTCACAAACAAAGTCACGAGAAGATAGTTCTGACCTCAGGATTGCTAAACACCTTACCTACCTCAGTCTTTTCCAGGAACATTTCACATTCAAACTCGGTCTAGCATGCCTAACACTGAGAGCAAGTTAAACAAATCCTCTGGCTACTTACGTCAATCCATAATACTCGCTATCTCCACACATCAATGAAGGAAGGACGCGCGGTACACGTACAATTAACAAAGATGGGACGCCTCAACATATGGCTCCAGCATAAACGCACAACTACAGCGAATGTCGCACGCGCGCCAGAAATGTAGAAGCCCGCCTGCAGGGAAGGGCAGACGAAAACTCACACATTACCAATATATTCCACTCATGATCGCTCAGAAATCCATTAAACTTTGAACTTGTTGACTTCTTGCGAGGTATGTACAGTACGGATTGAGGAAAATGAGACACGGAATGGAAGGCATGATAAATATTCGTGTGATGTTTGGCTAGCTGCTCAAGCAAGTAATATAATCAAGCAAGCATTGTTTGTATATCCACAATCTCAATGATAACCATTATTTGCATGCAAGTTTGACAATGACTGGAAATTGAGAAGATAATGGAATATATAATATCCAGCAAATGGTCCTTCAAACCATCGGTCCCTAACGTGACGAGCTAGTCCGGTTAGTTTTAGAACTGCCCCGAACTTTTTCAGTCTTAGAGGATTTTAACTCCCACCACACGATGTGGGGCTGTGATGATGTGAACACGAGAGGTCGCATTTTACAGTCTTTTTATCACGGATGAGTCGTTATGCGTCTTAAACACTGGCACTCGAACCTACTTTACGATGCCAACCGGCCACACCTCGGCGCTAGATTTGAGTTTGTGCACTCCACAGCTGGCACAGCATTCTGATTGGTCGGTATCTGACGACCTCATGGGCAGTGACCATTTCCACATATGGCTTACATATCGAGGAGACATTAGTGGGCGACACAAATGCGCGCTGCTAGACACTGGTCTTGTATGACTACAGGGTTTGTTTAGGAAGTCATGTGTGGCCATAGCTTAATACCTATTGTTTTTCAGGAATATCAATTATAATGAGGTGTCTGTACGGCTTCTTGCTGACTTTTCTCTCATGTTTTCATAGGCTGGCAGATTGGCTCACACTTTGATTTTGTTGGTTCAGTTTGAGATTGGGTTTCCCGATATCAATATTGAATGCATGCATCGGGCATGCAGGTAGGTACCTTGGTAAATATCAAGCTGATGGTGTGATGGGTAGGTTGCTAAATAGAATTCTTGTTTGTATATCCACAATCTCAATGATAACCATTATTTGCATGCAAGTTTGACAATGACTGGAAATTTAGAAGATAATGGAATTAATCATGTTCAAGCTCCATATGCATATGGTTTTGCCATTGGTGGTGTGTACAAACATCAGTATGACCATGCAATTGTTGTTTAGTTGCTTAGCAGATTTTCTTTCAGACAATCTGGTTTAAAATGCTTCAGCATCTCTAATCTCAACATTTTATGATGTTAGCTGTACTTCCACAGTGGAGGGAATTCCAGCTATATTGTTTGGTTTTGCATACAATTTTACATTTTTCAGCAGAAGGTGGAGAGTCAGTCCACTATCTAATCCAAATCTGTTTCTTTCCAGTACAAAATGTGCTGGTTAACATCAATGTTTCTACTTAGCATGGGGTTTTTCATTTTTTCCCTTAAGCTTTCTTATCAGCATAAAATAGCATAGGTTATTGGGGGGGGGGGGCCCAAATCAACATTGGGGGTGGGGGGGGGGGGGGGGGGGGGGGGGGGGGGGGGCAAGATCAACATTGGTGGGGCCATGGCCCCCACAAAAGGATACAAATCGACGCCCCTGGCTGGGTCCCATATATCCGTTCACACAGCACCCGTCAGTACTATTCCGTCAGATTTCAAACGGCCAGTATGGCTGAACCAATCGCAGCAGAGGCGCCGAGCGTCTAGATGGGAAGAAAAGCAGGAGATGTAGGGGTGGCGGCTCTGCCGTCGGTGGGGTGTGGAGGCGTATGGGGTGTGGCGGGTGTGTTTTGGTGTAAAGGAATGCTGGGTGTGTGAAAACAAATAATGGGTGTGTGAGAATGGAATGCTGGGTCTGTGAACTGTGTGAGAAGTAATGCTAACGAAGTGTGACTGAAACTGATCTGATTGAACTATGGGGCTTTATTTTAACTGAGACTGCACTTTAACAAGGCTGAACATGGGCTGACTCTAGATTTAGACTGGGCTAATTATCTCCTTTGCTGATTGTGCCTCTGTCGGGGGTGTGTTGTGCTGTGTTTCCCCGCCACCACACATTCCCCAAACCCCAGCCGGCTTGATGTTGTTAGAGCTACCGTCCCTAACACGAATTTATATATGTGCGACGTCAAAGTTTTTGGAACACCATATAGGTAAGTGAGTGTCTAGCCAAATTAGAATTAATACGTTGCATTAGAGAATTAATGAGAATGCAATTTGCCTTTGGTTTCAATGACTTGTCCCTAGTTGGGACTTTTTATATGCTAATAGTAGTATAATTTTGTGCAATGTACCACACGAAATAGGTGCCTGTGATTGAGCCCCAAGCGGCTTCCGCTGGTCCTTAAAGCTACCTAACATACATTCATTCTCCTCATTCACTTCACATTCGCTCGTCCCATTCATTCTCTCCTTATTAATGAATGAAATGCTTGGTCCCCAAATTTGGCTCCCTCCCCCCCTCAGCGGTACACAAACACATATATCGAGAGACCATTGCTCTTTTTATGGTAGGTTGACCGAATATGTAAATCTTCCACTGCCATCATAGCTGTCCTCGCCATTATTGACAGCGTTCCTCGCCTGGATGAAGTCTTAATGCTACGAGGGGGCTCATCGTACTGGCTCCGAGGGCTTATACAAGTGCTCTGGTGTCTTTGACTGACATACCTATCCTTAAAAACGCAGTCGATGCCGCACCCGGGCCTTATTCGCCGTATACTATGCGACCAAGTGAACGTGCTCACGGGCGGGCACGGATCCCTACCACGTTGGGCACGTTCCCTGGCCGTCTTTATAGCCTAGCCTGCCCTACCCTTTCAGCCTCGGGGCTTACGGCACGCCAAACCTGTCCATACGTCTCCCCCCCCCGAAACGCTATACAGCTCCGTGTCCAAACGTATAGCGAACGGGGGGAGGGGGGGGGGGGACTCATGACCGAGCAATGTTTTGCATTACCCTATTGTACGGCGCCAAACTCGACGGACGCAAGGTGGGGCTTCCCTTGACAGCCACTTGCGTACTGTGCCCGTCCCCATCTGCGTCCCTGGATCACAGAGGCCAGCGGGATTTCGCAGTCAAAGAATCAGAGCATGTGCCAATTAATGCCCCCGAAGTGTCCGTTCATCGCACCTTCTCGCAATTCGACATCATCCAAACGCAGATCATATATATATATAGACAACATTAGTATTCTAGACAAGTTAAAAACTGGCTTTAACACTCATTACCATTACCCGGGAACGTTCAGTCCATAGGAGGACGGCTCGCAGGTCGACTGCCTCGCTTATATGTAGATTTACTTCATATGGCAAATTAATATCAGGCACATATCTAAACATCATGTGTGAAACTCTTGTGTCGGAAAGTACACACGGTACTATCTACACCTACTTGTCGGCTGTTGGTCACCCGGTCAAAGCGAAACGCGCGGCGCGCACCCCTCAGCGCCCGCGGCACGGACGCCATTTCTGTTCTGGATGTAAATACTCTCCCCTCCGTCCACCTGATCGCCGAGGTATTTACTATGCTACCGTTCGGGGAGGGTCGTATCCTGTCGTCATCGAGTTGCGTTATTTCCCACGGAGGGTCACTGACTCGGCCATCGGCATCCGATCTCAATGCTATCTGGGTTATCACGAAAGTTACGCCACTGAACACACGGCTGGATGGCGCCCCTAGAGTTTGTGATTTTGGAATTAGCTTGCACCACGGCGGGTAGATAGGCTATAATATCACTTCTTTATCTCCGGTTAATGTGATGGTCGAACGCTTTGGACGAGGAGGGAAAAACATGGATATTGAAAGCACAGTTTTCAACGTGCTTACTGTCAGACCGAACGATAATCATTTTCACGATCCATTCTGGCCAGGGGGCGGTGGCAAGGCGGATGTTGCGCGTACAGTTTTCAACGTACGGCACATTGCGCTGAGCGATGGTCATTTTCACGACCCACGCAGCCCAGGGTCACAAGAGGATGTGAGGATCCGATGTGTGCACAGTACCCCTGATGATTATTTCAAGCTGTGCCCCTTTCTTTATCCCAAGTATTACCTGTCACCGCTAATCATGCACGTCAAAGGCTGGGCAACTGCTCCGTGTCTCTGCTGATGCCACCACATAATTTATATGCATAATCTAATATATTTACATTTATATACACCGCATCACATTACGCCCACGCACTGCTTACACACACACACTACTCGCCATCTCCCAACTCTCCATTCTTGCACGCGACATACTTCCTCCCCATACATACCTACATACCCTGCTAATTGCCCCCCCCCCCCCAAGATGGGTCGCTCCTTTCAACAATGAATTAGGTTGAGGGGGAAATAGCTGTGATATAAAATAGGCCGGTTTGGAAGAAGGAAGAAGACATGGCAGACCGATGGCACTCACAGGTTAGTTGCTCGGCTGGCCTCTTCGGTCGTCTCCACGCTGCCTGAGCTCCGTGAGTGAGAGACTGCCCGAGTGCGAGAGTCTCTGCTAGATACCGAGCCATACCGGCATCACGGGAAATGAGCTGGCTGACGCTGCTGCCAAGCGTGCCGCGCAGTCACGTAGGATTCGAGCTCTGCCACTCCCAGCCAGAGATTACTACGCAAATGTAAATGCTTTCCTCCAAGGAAAGTGGCAAGAATGTTGGAATTCCAAAATTTTAAACAAACTCCGGACCATCAAACCAGTTCTGGCACCGTGGAGATTATCGCTAAGAAAATGTAGGAGAGAAGAGGTGATTCTGGCACGCTTGAGAATAGGGCACACGTATGCAACGCACGGTTACCTTTTGAGAAGGGAGGCGAAGCCACGCTGTTCCCGATGTGGCTCATCGATGACAGTTCGACATATACTGTTTTCATGCCCCAACTTCACGGTATAACGAAGACGTCACTTCGGTTCGAATTGCCACGAATGGTCGTACTGTGACGTTTTAGGTGACAATTCTGAGATCATCCAGAGAGGACAAATATACCGATATATATCGACCGCTCAGTTCGACGTAATCCATCCCTTCCGAAAATAGACTCCTGCCGCCTAGTGTAATGTGAGAAAAAACCAGTTATGGGCGCTACATAACCAGTAGCAGTTGATGCGCCCCTAAGCCCAAGCAATATATAAATAAATAACAATGTAAAAGTCGTTGAGGATATGTGCTTTTCCCCGGAGGTTGGCTTGGCACACGTTGTAAAAATTCGTGGTTAGATTTGCAGTTCTCAAAGCATGGGTGTCACTTTACGAAGTTGATTTAGGGGACAAATGACATATTGATGGCCAAAGCTGCCCATAAAACAATTTGTATCTTATGTACGCCCATAGACTCAATGGTTAAGCTTCGTCCTGATTGGGAGGGGCACATCAATCACTGAGGATGTCAAATCAATTATTGGGAGTCAGATGCCCTCAGTATATACAAACTGACACCCAGGTGTTAAAGTGTGGGTACATTTGCATGTAACGCAAAACATTCAAGCCAATTTTTTCAAGTGTCCAATTTGTCATGCATACAATCAAAATTAATGTGTCAGGATTGTTAATTAATGTTGTGCCAGCGTGTGGCCTTGTCAGTAGCCGTCTTAACAGCCTGTGACAGCTTTGTCACCAGGGGTGACCGGCCGCCATATTATAGACGGATGAAATGTAAATATTATGCGAGTATCACAGTGCAATGCATATTTTAAGCTAATCGTGAAATCGGATACAAATAGGTCTGAACAATATGTTCGTCATCTCCTGCGTCGCATATCAGTTTCCCACGGGATGATGGCGGGTTGCCGAACTCTGGAATGCTAACAATGTCGGCATACAAGGAGCCCGTATTCAATGGCATCATCGTGCCATTTAGCGATAAATATTGTTACCTATAAATATTGATAAATATCTCATGACAGCCATTCCATATTTGTTGTGATAATGCCTAGACCGTGTTGCTACCTAGCGATAGCTAACTGAACTTATGCTTCTTGGATGGGCGCCAAATGACCCTTCAGTCGGCACGCCCTTAAACCCAATTAATGAATCAATTATGCTTCTTCGAAATCAGAATAGAGACTAGATCTTGTGAACATTTCTTGCTTTTAGTAGATTTTCTGAACATGCAGACCTTTGAGTAGGTCTTCTGAACATTCAGACCCGAGAGTAGATCTTTTGAACAATGTGCTTTGAGTAGATCTTCTGAACATTCAGAATTACGAGTAGATCTTCGGAACATTCAGGGCTGAGAGTATATCTTCTAAACATTTGCATTGAGAAGTAGATCTTCCGAACCTTTTCATTGGGAAATAGATCCTCTGAACATTTTCATTGTGTAGTAGACCTTCTGAACATTTGAGGCTTATTTGTAGATATTATGAACATTTGAGGCTTATTTGCAGATCTTCTTAACATTGCGATCTGGTAGTAGATCTTGTGAACATCTTTGGCTATTGGTAGATTTTGTGAATATTTTCGTCTTCAAGTATATCTTCTGAACAGGCAAGGCTTATTTGTAGATTTTTAAACATTCAGACTTGAGAGTAGGTCTTGTGAACATTCCCTCCTCTGAATTGATCTTCTGAAGACATTCATGTTCGAGTAGATCTTGTGGAAATAGATCTTCTGAAAGTAGATTTTCTGAACATAGATATTCTGAAAGTAGATCTTATGAACTACTCCCCTCTGAAAAAGAAGATAATAAAGCTAGGTGCATAAGCATTCAACTTAATACTGTATTGTGATGGCGGCCTTAAGGAAATTGTTAAATATTGCCTAATACTTTTCCATTGATGAAGGACACCCTGTTTGTCAGCCTTTTGCTTTTTGGGCTTTTCATTGTTTTATGCTGATCTGATCATACAAATGAATTTAAGAACAGGTACACGAAGGTATGGTTTTTATAATTTCCCCTGTACGGGGACCATCGTACCGGTGACTTAATCATACAGTGTACGAGTACGAAACAATCGTACAGGTAAACACCACCATGATATATTCAATATTATTAAGGCTTTGAACAGAGTGATCTAGAATTCAGCTTCCATTGCATATGCCGGCAGACCGGCATTCTTCCAGTCTCGATGGCATCTCTGTTCTGCTTGTGGCAGGTCTTGGATTGTTCCGGGCGCTCACGTCATCTGAAATAGATGTGCACCATTGTCAATGATATGACCAGGATTTTGCGTCAAGGATCCATATTCCATATGGCCTGACAAGGGCACCAAAAATGTATCAAAATATCAGTCGTAGGTCACCATAGGGCTTGGATCCACATGGCATACCGCTCCTCGTTAATTCCAAATATCATTTTTGGATGTTGACATTGCTAACAGTGATTGCTTGAAGCTAAGCAAAGCTCTTCTTGTGACAATACAAGTAGTTTTGAGTTATTTGGAGACCAAAACAAAAAAAGTCATTTTTTCCAACGCTGGCGAAGTGGGTTTCTTCTTTTTGTAGCAGTGTAATGAGAATAAATTCCGTTTCCAGTTGGATCTGCGCAGCATGAGTCGCACTGGAGTGGATGAGAAGCAAACGCGTGATCTTGAACGTCGCTGTCGGTGCCGCCTGCAAAGGTAGGTCCTCTTCCATGAACAGACCGTAGTATGTTTTGGGACCTGTGTACCTCTTCGATTATAGAGTGGTCGCTACATGACCAATGCAGTCGATGCGGCCTAAAGCCCAAATGAATAACGTCGATTATAGATAGGGCACTCGACTTCCAGGGGTGCAATTGTGCCAACTTCGTCGAAAACGTGCATAGTCTTGGTCATACTCCGGGTAAAGTGGCCATACTGGTGGAACTGGAGTTGTTTGCCAGGCATGCGACGTGGGGAATACGACACGAAATCGGTGACTAAGGTCAGATCGTGCCAGTCTGTGGCGGACATTCAATATTACATCTCATGGAACGGCTTTAACCCGCGCACGTCCGGGGGGGAGATATCTGCCCCCCTCTGCGGTTTTTCCTACTTTGCCGCCATACTAATCGGGTTAGCAAGGCCAAACCTCGCATGGCTGCTCATTGGTCTTTTCCGCATATCCCCAGAAATTTTTGACCCTGGGACATCTCAAGTCAGGTCACCAGGTCATGCGAAGTGACCCAACATCCCTCGGAGTTCGAAGTGGCACCACTCCCACAATAATTGGGCGATTGATTTAAAACTTATATCACGTCATGATCTTATCAAGGACTATAATATGTATATCACGGTTTTTTTTGTAGCCTTGACCTGAGGTCAGGTCGCGGCCATGGCTTCCCCATTATAGGCCTATGGTAAAATATACAAATGTTTCCTGGTTACATATTTGCTCTCGGAATGACCTCCAACGGTTATGGCGTGTAGTTCAAAGCTATTCTCAATGTCACCGCTGACATTTTTGCTCAGTGACCTCACCAAGGTCAGCTGAGGTCACCTGGAATCACTAGCACATTTCTGCGCATTATATCGCATTGCATTGAGCTAGAAGGCTGAAATTACCATCATTGTGCTTGTATCGCCAAGACGTATCGATTGATATATTACATGACCTCCCTAGTCTACCCATTGACCTTGACCTGAGGTCATAGTTTCGTTGACCCATCTGTTGACCTGACCTTAAATTACACAGCATATGTCGATAGCACATTTCAAGGGCTGTCGAATACCATTTGCAGTTTGTTTCTATCTGTTACAGGTCCTGAGATATGTGCCAATATCTGAGGGTCCCACCCGATCTGATCGAATTTGACATATGATGACCCAGTGGCCTAAATATTGACCTGAGCGAGAAAATGACCGAAATACTTTCGATAGAGCTTGTCACCAGCTATTCAACGCCGTTTTCCGTTTGTCGCTACCTAGCATAGTTCTGGAGATCTTAGGGGGGACAGACATCTGCCCCCCCCCCCCCCGGACATGCGAAGTTGGCGCGGACCGCCGGACGTGCGAGTGTTAACAAGCTCACCGGAGGGGCTCTCACAAAACGCGCACCGGAACACTATGCCGTAACTGCTTTCCAAACCCGGCCAGAATGTATATTTCACCCAAAAATAGTCGAATATCTGTGAACTCGGGCTCAATGAAAATATATTCAGTTTTAAGTCTCCTGAGATGGTTCATATGACATTTAACCCTCGCCAATTTCCTATCCTATCTTAAGGGTTTTCCGGAGAAATTTCGAACCGGGAATTGAATTGGGTATGGCTTTCGAGAGGTCCTTTTGCAACATTTCTGCATGTTTTCAAAAAAAGTTCCTTTCGGTCATGTCAAGTCGCTGTTATGTCAGTAATGACGTCATAATTACAGGCATGTTATGCCGAGTGTGAGTATTGTGTGCATTTCGAATGCAATGCGCGATGCCAAGAGTTGTCTTCGTTAATCTAGTAATGTTTAAGTGATTAAACCTTACCTGGCCTCAATTGACCCTTCATGACCTCATATGAGGCCTGATGCAAATTGATAGCTCAATGTTCTGATTTGACACTGCGATGTTTAAATTACTTTTAATCTTTGTAAAAGTTGTTAATATACCCTATCGTCTCCTGCGAGATATGTTGCGAAATATATGGTCAATGGTCATACGAAATATATAGGATTGTTCGCAAGTGTTATATTAATCATGTCTTAGTGCTGCTTAGAACCCTTCCAAACCTTTCACAACATGACTAACCTGTGCAGACCTAACAGTTATAAACCACTCAACAAGTCCTTCAACTTAAAACATTTTCACCGAAATGCCCTGCTTTCGGGCATCTTGCTACATCATGAACACTGTCATGCATCCTAGCCAGCATTCCCAAGTGGGTCCAAAATGGGTCCCAAATGGGCAACCATATGCAGTGATAAATTATTCGTGAAATAGGGTGGAATATATCACTTTCTGAGCACTGAATTGACATCCTTTCCAACGAAGTATCGACATCGCACTTGTTGATGTGTGTTGATGAAGTCTCCATGACTCGCTTGTAAGAGTATTTCGTGTATAAGTATCATGCTTACCAGTTACCAGTTACCAGTATATTCGAAAATGGTCCAACATGTTGCGGCTTTTCACATTTTCACGTCAGGTGTGTAAAACATTGTGGTATAAAATAAACACGGCTAAACGTGGTCTAAAATAAGCACGGCTATACGTGGCAGTTCATTAGCATTCTCAATGGCACACATACATACATCAATCCATTGGACCAGCGCGCCCTTTCATTTCGTCGACGGTCGTCCATCCTACTATAGAAAAGCACACGACTGATCAGTATATAACAATGCATCAGTACGTAGCTACATTTATCTACCATCGCTTTCCTACGATTTCCTATAACTGAGGTAAAAGCTCACTTGAAGAAATCACCGAAAATCACAGAAAATCACGCAAAAGACGCAATGAAATCACGTATCATCTACGGATCGTAACGCGTCCCGAAGCGCTGTCCTAAAAGTCGGGTCACAGGGTTCAACGCCTATTGAATTGAGCAGCGTAACGCCACGATAGCATAGTCGGCGACGGCCGGCTTCCGTGCGAATTTGCGGTAGCGTCCACTGGTCAGCCTGTCGCGTGCCGTAGCCGTGTATTCTGTTGGCGCGCGGTCCGATTGTCCCACTGATGTACACCGGCTCGCCAGTTATAATTGCACGTTGTACAGCAGTCACAGTGTGGAAATCAGTTAGTTGCTGTGCAGTATACCACCCGAGTTGTCTAATTGCATCGGAAACATGATCATACCGTCGCCGTCCGGTTACGACTCGAGCGCAGAAATTCACTATTTTCTGCACTCTATGCACTTGGGTGATTCCACATGAACCGTAAACAGATAAACAGTATCGAACAACGGAAAGCACGAGCGCCTCGACGATAACCTTCAGGGCTGGAGCGGGTATCACGTGGCGGGCGTGACTGAGTGCAATCAGTATCCCAGTGCACTTCCGTGTGATGGTGTCTATGTGAGGCTGGTAGTTTAAATGTCTGTCAACCATTAGTCCTAGATTTTTGACAACACGTGTTTCTGTTATTGCTGAACCATTAAAATTTAGCGTTACAGGCGGGAGATTGCGCAACATTGCTGGCGTACCAAGGACGATCATTTGAGTTTTCTGTGCGTTAACCTTCAATCCGTTGTGGCAAAACCAGCGGAACACGGACTCCAGGGCTGCCTCCATGCGCGCTATGATGTGCGGTAAATCTCGCTTCCTTCCACTGACCTGGATCTGTGTGTCATCACAGTATTGGACAATCGTTACATCGCCATGGACACACAGACTCAGGTCATTGGCGTATAACGAGAACAATAGACATGACAAGGCGCCCCCTGGAAAACACCCATGGAGATATTTCTCTTTTTTGACACCACGGATGCTCCGCCGGGTCCGCTCTCACCCTGGCTCTGCGCCGCGCGAACCTGCACCTGTTGTGTGTGCCCCTCGAGGTAACTTCGGAACCAGTCTGTGTCAATGCCGTAAAGTGAGAGTTTTTAAAGTAATTTTGGGTGGGGCACAACATCGAAACACTTTGACAGGTCGAGCAATACTAATATGGAAATTTCTCCATCGTCCATTGCCCGAAGTGCAGTGTCAGTGATGACGTGAAGGGCAGTTTCCGTCGAAAATCTTTTTCTGTAACCATGTTGAGCGTCCGAAAGCAGTTTGTGTTCCTCGAGGTACTGGGTAAGTTGTTTTTGTATGATACATTCTATCAATTTAGTAATAGCCGGAAGGATTGAAATAGGTCTGGTATCAGATGGATCCGCAGTTACCTTTCCTTTCGGGATAGGCGTGACTAGTGCGTGCTTCCATTCCGTAGGTACAGTACCGGAGATTACACTTGAGTTGATCACGTCTAATAGTGGAAAACCTATGCCATAGAAAAACTTTTGCAGCAAATCGATGCTAATTCCGTCTACGCCGGTAGACTTTGATGGCCGCATAGTAGCTAATGTGATACAAAGAGTGTCAAAATCTATTGGCTGCACCTTGAAGCTACAGGTCATGACGCGGGGCAGTAGTGTGGGCACTGACGCTGACGGGGGTGGGACGCTAGATGCCGTGTTCTGACCTATCGTAGCGTAGTAGTCATTCAGTGCGTCAGGTGTGATATTTGGGACTGTGCACTGCTGCCGCTTACGACCTATGACCGGCTGCAGCGCACGCCAGAGGCCGCCGCGCCCTCGCTGGCCGATCTCCCTCGTATACAGCGCAATGCAATCGCGGCGGATGGCCGAGCGACAGAGCCGGTTAATACGCTGGTATTCGGCGCGATCATTGTCAGCGAGTGCGGCGCGGCGACTCTGTAGTAAGCGCTGCGTATCAACAGTCACGGGTGGGGCCCTGACCTGTCGAACAGGAAATCGCCTCAGTGAGGCAACGAGGTTCAAATGATGAATGCAAATATGTCTAAAAGCGCGCCACTTGCCACTGGTTTCGTGAGAGAGATATACTTGAGTCCAATCGGTCGAATACAACCGATGGTTAAAAGTGGTTGCGTCTATCCTATTGACTGCACGCTTGTAAACACATTGCTGTGTGTTAACCTCGCGAGTAGGGTACGCCAGAATGATACGTGTGAAATCATGAGGCCCCCCATAATGGCACCGCGTGACACCAGCTCGTCGCACAAGGTCAGGTCGGTTTGTTGCAATTACATCAATCAGACTGGAGGCAGGTCGGTACTGGCATTAGTGCGATTCGCTACATGAAAACCATACATTTCCAGTAATTTCTGAAGGCTATGTTCGTTGGTCAGAGGAGTTTTAATCAAACAGCGGTTAAAATCGCCACAAATCACCACTGTCGCGCGCGGGTAATTAGCCAACATGAACTGTACTTGACCCTCTAAATCTTCAAAATCTGCAGACAACTGACGGATGCTAGAATTTGGGACTCGATAAGCTGAGCCTACGATGAATGAGTTATTCTTATCGGCATGCACCAGTACCCACACTATCTCCAAATTCGAATTGGCAACACCAGTATTAGACTTTGGCAGCAACTCACACCGAAATCGGTCACGAACAAGAACAGCAACACCTCCTCTACCCTTCGGCAGGTTGAGTTCAGCCGGCCGGTCACTTCGGTACAGGTTGTACCCGCTCACCGTCAGCAGCCGATCAGGAACGTTCGGCGCGAGCCAGGTCTCGCAGAGCGCCAGAATGTCGAATCCGTACGCTCCGTGGATGTCGCTGCGAATATCGGGCATCTTCGGCTTCAGTGATTGTACGTTGAGGTGACCGATGATGAGTCGCTCTGTTCCGGTGTCTCCATGCCGACTCCAGCTGAGTCCGCCTCGTCGCCCTCTGCGTCGGCGCCTCGGTGCATCACTGCCAGTGCGGAGTAGCCGCTCCCCGGGTGCCGCAGCTAGGTTGGCAGGTTGCGGATCAGACGGCGAGCGCGACAGGATGCCATCTATTGAGCGGCCCACGAAGCTTCTCCCGGCGGCAGCAGGGCGGGCGATATGGCTAGGCCATGGCGGCACAGCTGGCTGGGCGGTGTGCAGAATTCGTGCAATACGTTTATAGAGAGCAATGCGGCTACAAAAAGCTCCACTGGACTCATGCTTCTAAAATGCGGCATCTTGGGCTTATCTCCGTGCAATTTGCACTTCGATACACTTCGATATTCTGGGAGAGCCGGGAGCGCTGCGACCCGTGGCGCTGCGCCGGTCCAACTGGACCGGCTTATGCTCACCATTACAGTTTGTGATAAACAAGCAACTCGTAGCACAATTCCAGATACAGAGATTATATATGATATGGTCTGCTAAGCAATGCCATCTGCTGATACCATGCTATTGCAATGGTTATCGTGAGCACAGGTATCCCTATATTAGGTGACCCACGCATTAAACGAAACATGTGCAATTATGAGAGCACTATTGGCTTAACATTGAGTTTCAAGAACTGAAACGATATTTTAATTGGCATGCGTCCATGACAAATTTAGACATTCTACGGTACTACTAGTACTTGTAACACTGCCCATATGGGCCCCATATGGGCAACCCACATCGGCCCAATATGGGATTGTCGTGGGATTCATCTGGAGCCGACGACCCCCAAGTGGATATTGAACAGAGCCGACTGGGATTCTTTCCAAGCAAGTCTTGAGTGTACACTACGTAACCAATCCGATGAATCTGCTATCTCCGTGGAGACGCTCACGGTGGACATTGCGCGGAGTGCTCAACGGCACATCCCTCGCTCATCAGGAACATCAGTTCGAGTGCCCGTCCCATGGTGGTTGGAAAGGTGCCGGGAGGCTTTGATTGCCAGGAAGAGGGCGCTTCGTATCTTTAATAGAAATAGCTGTACGCTAAACTTAATAGCTTTCCGCAGAGCGCGGGCAATCGCCAGACGTACCATCGCCGAAGCAAAACGAGACTCATGGAAAGCGTATGTCTACACTTGAAATCGTTCCACATCATTGTCATCTGTATGGTCCCGCATAAAACGCTTCTCCGGAAGGTATACGCCACTTCCACTCCTCACCCTGCACATGGCTGGCCGAAACATCATTGACCCGGAAGAGGTAGCCGACGAGATCGGACGAGCTTTATCAGCACGATCGAAAAATAGTAATAGTGTGCGCTTCTCAAGCTACAAGGCTCGTTGCGAGGCGCGCGCCGTTGATTTTTAAACTACAGACCTTGAATACAACATCCCATTTTATATTTCCGAACTGACTGCAGCTGTCAGTTCTTTGAAGAGTTTGGCAGAGGGCCCCGTTACATTGCACAATGATATTACCAAACGTTTGCCTACAAAAGCTTTAGAAACACTCCTGAAGACACTGAATGGCATGTGGACAACGGGCACATTTCCATCTTCGTGGCGGAGGGCTATCGTAGTACCTATACGCAAGCCAATTAAAATAGGTACGGACCAACTGCATTATCAGCCCATCTCGTTCACATGCTGCTGATGTAAGTTGTTTGAAAAAAATGGTAAATGTCCGACTAATGTGGTTTTTAGAACGCAACAATCTCCTCACTGTGATACAGAGTGGCTTTCGAAAACACCGCAGCACGTTTGAACACGTTTTAACACTCGACTCCATTGTGCGCTCTAGTTTTTTGGAAGCAATGCCATACAGCAGCGATTTTGTCGATATTGACGGAGCGTATGATACTGCCTGGAGGAACGGTATTCTCATGAAATTGCACCGCATGGGTATCAGAGGCTCCATGGGATTTGTCGTGAATTTTTTTTAGCTGCCAGGACTTTCTGTGTCGGAGTAGGAGGTTTCATCTCTGGCACATTCCAACAAGCTGACGGAGTTCCGCAGGGAAGTGTCCTGAGTGTTGCATTGTTTGCTATTGCCATCAACGATGTGGTTGCATCATTGCCAACTTCTGTAGGGAAAGCACTATTCGTTGATGACTGCCGTGTGGTGTTCTTCGCGCACTGTGCACTCGATAGAGAGACAACTCCAGCTGACTGTCGGGAAGATACAGGATTGGTGTGACGAAACAGATTTCGCTATGTCTGCAACGAAGACCGTCGCTGTTCACTTCTGTCGCAAACGTTCTTGCATATATCCGGTGATCATGCGCAACGGGAACCGCATTCCATTTAAACCAGCTGCCAAGTTTCTAGGTGTGTGGATTGACCGCCGGTTGACATACAGCATCCACATCAACGACCTTGCGCAGAAATGTGCAAAGAGATTGCAGCTGATTAATACTGTCTCGAGATGTTCGTTTGGCCCAGATCAATATGTGTTACTTCTGATGTATCGATCTCTTGTGCGTTCTGAGATTGACTACGGATGTTTTATTTATGACGGAGCATGTGCTACAACCAAGCGTCGCCTTGATGTGATTCATAATGCAGCTCTTCGCATTGCTACTGGAGCATTTCGTACTTCCCCGGCTGATAGTGTAATGGCAGAAGTAGACGAGCTACCTCTTGCGCTGCGCCGTAAATTATTGGGGGGGGGCTAGGTACGCAGGTAATGTCGCACAAAACCGAAAGCATCCAGCCTATCAGTGGATATTCGCAGGGACACCAAGGCCATGTCAGGGGGCCCATATTCAGTGTGGATTGCCGTTCTCCATTCGTATGGCCTCGACCCTCCGTAATTGTAATATTAGGCCGGGTTGTGTGGCACGTACTATTACGCCGACCACTCCCCCTTAGCAGGTTGTCCCAGTACAAATTGATATCACTTTGTCATGTTCAAAGAAAGGACAGGCAAGCCCCGAGGAACTCCACGGTCCGGCATTCTAAAAAAAATATATGAATTTCGTGATTTCTAGCGGATTTACAAGGACGGTTCCAAGTCCGACCCAGGTGTTGGATGCGCTTACGTCAGTCGACACGGGGTTCGATCTCTTCGTTTACCAACACACGCATCGATTTTTACTGCTGAATTGTACGCGATTCTTCAAGCCCTGTATTTTATACAAGAAGACCAGGCCATCAAACACGTTATTTTCACAGACTCCCTGAGCAGTCTCTGGGCATTGAAAACCTTCAACCATGATAACAGACTTATCCGTAGGATCATGCGAGTCGTCAAATCCCTAAATGACATCGACAGAATTATCATTTGGATTCCCAGCCATGTCGGACTTGCTGGGAATGAAGCTGCTGACATAACTGCCAAGCACGCCATAACCAATGGCCGGGAAGTTCACTTACGGCTCCCTCCAAGAGACCTCTATCCTACTATATTGTCAAGTATACGGTTAAAATGGCAACGAGCATGGAATTCAAAGTGTAGTAAGCTGAGGGATTTCAAGCCAGCACTAGGGCTGTGGAGTAGGCTGTGTCACCAATCGCAGTGCATGGTGCCCTATGATTGTATTATGTTCTATCCTCGTGAAAACAATATGGCACCATTAATTTTCTCTTAATTTTAACCCCCATCCTGCTCCGAGCGAGTAAAGTATTGGCTGTCTCATAACACAGGCGGCAACAGCGCCTCTGGCGAGCAAGTTTGAAACTAACGATTCCTCCTCTCGTCTGGCAGCCACGGCCACTCTTTCAATGCTAGAAATGGACATGTGACCACGTTATAAGTGTTCCTCAGCATGAACATTATAAATGGAGTCCAAATTATATGTATTTCCCAGAATAATCTCTGTTTCAGGCAAAATGAAACCACTGCACTGTAGTCATGCGGGCTAGAGGTCGACATGGATGGCTTTTTTTATATCCATATCCATCCGCATCCGTCAGCCCAAATTTGTATCCATCCTTATCCATCCACCAGTTCCACCTCCTCCTCATGTATTATCCATATCCATCCGTATCCGTGAAGCAAATTTCCTATCCATCCATATCCATCCGCCTACATAATATGCTGCATCCATATCCATCCATATATGCCATGACCCTTTCAGATAAGTACATGTCAACATGACATATGTAAATTGCTACCTTCATAATGTTTTCGAGCTAAATGACGCGTTTATCACGACGGTGGAAAGAAACGAAAAAGAAATTCTGTAAAACGCCGTTTTAATAATTGACATCATTTGTTTCTGGATGGATACAACATCTGTTGGTAACGTATTTCCAATAAATAAATAAACGCTGTAGACGACTACAAATACCTGGTTTTGTGTGAATCACATGTATTTCCAGTCTGTGCACATGAATGAGTAGGCAGGTGTTATCCACAACGGTGAAGCTATACCTAATAAAAACGTTCAGCAGTCAGAACTAATGACTAGCTGCAGGTCGACCGACCTATTTGGTAGGTTCTTTGGTAGGTTTAGTTCTGAACCACTTCGTTGCAGTACTATGCTCCAAAGAGCGAGCTGAAAACAAGCAACATTTGGTGTTCATTCAACAACTTGTGAATGCTGTGCTGAGGGAAAATAAGAGGCATGAACATGAAAGACACGTGAAAGAGCACATGTCCAAAAAGTTGGCACTGTTGATATAATACCGTTCATCACCACCAACTAGTTGCAGGTCGACTTCTCTTACTGCTTTCGCAGAACCATCAGCGCGTCGACGCTCTCAGGAGCGAGCTGGGAACGGCGCTCCTCCAGGATACGCCCACTCGCTGAGAATGCGCGTTCTGATGCAGTGCTGGCAGCAGGCACTGCCAGAAGGTGCCGTGCCAGCTGATGCAACAGGCAGAACCTTTCCCGGACGCCGCGCGCCGACCAGAACTTTAGGATGTCTTGCCCACATGGATCACGACAGACTGCCAGTTCGGGCCACGGCTGCTCCATGTATTCAGCGAGCTCCGCTTGTAAAGACCACGATGGATTGGCTTCGGCTTCGGCAGAGTCTTCAGCTGCAAAGCTGAAGAAACTTGCCATGCTGCTACTGCTCAGCCCTGACTGTGATGGGTGCGATTCGGCAGGCAGTGGCGAGTCTGGTGAGTCGTGGTCGACAGCGGCTGCACTCCTGCAGCTGCCACGATCTCGGATCCGCACGAGCTGCTTCGCCAAGTCTGCCATCAGGTTTTGGCCCTCCTGCTTCAGCTGTGCGTCCAGGAATTTGAAAATGCTCAGACGACGGTGAGGCGGCCACAGGAGTGCCGCCACCACGTGTGCTGGTTTCACCTTGTACTTCTGCAGCTGACTTGCTCTAAGGCGGCGCTTCAACTCTTCCGCAATGAGGTCGCCTTCCTCATCTGCTTTCAGGTGCTGCAGGAGCCGCTCCAAGCAGGGCACGACCAGGTGGAGGGTGGGCGAACGCTCGCAGCTCAGCTGGTTGCTAGCCAGCGTCAGCGGCTCCAGGACGTCAACAATCTGACGCAAGGTGCTGGCGCGCAGGCTGCCTAGCAGCTCCTCTACTGGCGGGTCGTCCACAAACGCCGGCAGGCGGCGCATGTCTTCCATGGCCTCCAGGATCGACTTCACCATGATGAGCGTGCTGTGCCAGCGGGTCTCGCACTCCTGCTTGAGGGTTTTGGTGAGGTGCCTATCCAGGCCCTTTCGCCTCACCAGCGAGACCAGCTGTTTGCTGGACTTTAGCTGATCGCAGATTCTTTGCGCTGCGGTTGGCAGGGCGTCCTCACTCTCCTCAGCCCACTGACGGCGCTCACCCGTCGCCGGCTCCAGAGCTGCCTTCACCACCAGGTGAAGCTGGTGACAGGTACAGCCGAGCCAAAGCGAGGCACGTCGATCGAACGCAGCGCGCATGTTGGCTGCGTTATCAGTGACCACGGCACTGACACGACCGTCTTGTTCCCAGTTAGGTATGAACTCGTCGAGAACAGAGCTGACCGCTGCGAAAATGTTGGCTGCCGTGTGGGCTTCATCCATAGCTCTGACGCCAAGCACTTTGCTTTTGACCTCCAGCTGTCCTTTCGTGTCTGCTACGCTGTGAAGGGTAATTGAGATGAACTTATGGTGTGTGGTGCTGCACGTCCAGCCATCAGTTGTCACTGCTGCACTTATGGTTTCCTCTAGTTCACGGCGAAGTTGGCCCCGCCTGTCATTCGCCTGCTTCTGTACTTCACGACCAACTGTGCGCGCACTCGGGAGCACGTCGTCTGCTTTTAGGTGTTTCGCCGAGTTTGCCGTCCCTAGGTCCAGCAGCTCCTGAGCGAGTTGACGGAAGCCTTCCCCTTCCACGAAGGTATAGGGGCGAAAATCCTGGGCAGCGCACAGGGCTGCTTTTGCTGCGACACGCCGTTTAGCTTCGCTTACCGCGTTCGGCGCGGCAGTCGGACCACAGAACGAAGTCAGGGTCTGTTGGCCTGCCTCTGACCCTTTCAAACCACACTTGTGATTTCTAAGGTTGGTTGTGCCATCTTTATTACTATGACCATATATGGCGTGGCATTTGACACAGGCAACGAAGGCGACGCGGCGCTCATCTAACTCAACACATCGAAAATTGTCCCAAACAGCAGATCGGCCTTCTTCGTTGGCGCAGAGGGTGACTCTCGGGCTGTTTGACCGCAGAAGCCTCGATATTTCCTGTTTACTCACAGCCATGGTGGATATGATGATCTCGGGCCACACTAGACGTGACTTTGTGCATTAGACATGTCTTTACACATATGTAGGATTAGGTGCTGATTTCAAACTCAGAGTAGCTCGCAAGTGGCCATTGTAAAATGGTCTTCTGTAATTGCATGTGAATTCACTGAAAAAGAAGGGTTCATCGGTCAGGCACATTTATCCACAGTAAAATCATACATCCATCCGCATCCATCAGTGAAAACTGTCATCCGTCCATATCCATCCATTTGAAATATAGGCAATAAATCATCCATCCATATCCATCCACAGCACGGATATCCACGGATATCCGTGGATATCCGTACGGATGCCGACCTCTAATGCGGGCGGTGGTCTCTGAATGCGGTATCAGGCAGACCGATGAGCTCACTGATTTGCATACTAGGCTTGATTTTCTCTGAAACCCATCCTCACTCTTAACTCTTAAGAACCATTGGTATGCGATCAGGTGACATGTATGACGTATGTATTCAGACATGGGGTCATACATCGCGGCGAGTTCGGCACGAGCGGCACTTCACACGAGACGAAATGCACGAGAGGCACAGTGGCACTTGCCATGACTTAGGTAAAAGACTTCTTGCTGATAACAGCTGGCAGCTGCTGTCGGTGCCTGAGGCGGTTGCAGATGTAGCGGTGCCGCTGCGTCTCTCCAACCACCGCGCTGGCCGCCTCCGTTACCACCTTCACCGCCCGCTCCACCGCCACCGTGTGTACCGGATAGGCGGCCACGTCCAGCGGGACATCCCGGATGCCCTCAATCTCTGCGTCACTCAGGCTTGTGCAGAGAGGCGGCTCCGTGATAGGCGCAGTGCTCCAGTCGAAGAGCTGAGTGAACTCGGAGGCAGCGAAGTTTACTGTCGGAAGGACAAACGGACGGAGCACCTCCTTTGGCTGCTGCCGACACCGCTGGATGGCCAGCACGGCCCGGGCGCGCACCTGCAGGTCCTCGTCCGCCGCCATCCCCAGCAGTACCGACTCCGGGTGGCACCAGTAGCTGTTTCGCTGCATCACTGGTCGTATGAAGTCCTGGAGTCGGCTCGGTAGCGTCCGCAGCAGTTTCACGCTCTGCATCATGTTCTTGGCGCCGTTGCTGCAGCCGCTGTGGCTTCGGATGAAAAACCACATCGGCACGTAGTGGCCCACCAGGTACTTGACGATCTCGGAGAGCTCGGCCGATGGTGATGTCTGGGCGATGCAGAGGCGAAGGAGCCTCGCAGCCAGAGTGAGCCACCTGCGGATCATGACCATGTATCTGGTTTATATCCAATTGTTATGAGTTATGATACACAGCTGGTACATGACAATGTAACATTTCAATGTGTAATTGTAATGTCTTTCGAGTTTTATATTTTAACTATATATCCTTGTTTACATATTTCAATAAAATAAAGCATTTCGATAGAAATATAACAAAATATATCATCACGATTTTTCTTATGTGACACTGCTATGTCGGGAGAGCATGTACTCGTACCTGGCGTGGTTGACGGGTCCGATCCGTCGCCTGGCGTCCTCCTCTGCGATGTGCCCGGTCTGAACGGCCACTTTGAGCCGGTGTAGCAGCCGCTGGTCCGTGCTAAGCTCGTCAGCCACTGCCTCCGACATCTCCGGCACGTGGCCGGCGACCGGGCTGAACTTGGCGACCGGCAGGTGGTGCATCTCGCCGACCACGGCCTTGCCCAGCGGTCCGGTGAACGACTTGGGCCCGGTGGTCTTCCCGTCGAGCTGCTTGAACACTTCACGTAGATTCAGTTCGTTTGAGTGCAGCTGGCACACGAACCAGTGCACAGGATGCTCTGTGATTATTTCAAAGAGGCGACACACGCCGCCGGCTGGTCCCGTGTTCACGGCGGCGCCGTCGCAGCCGAGCGCCCGGATATCGCCGCCGTGGGCGGTGGCGACGGCGACCAGCTCGCGCACCTGGTCGACGGCCCGGCCGGGCTGCGGGGTAAAGTGCGTGAGGTATTCACCTCCGGGCTCAGCCACAACGGCGATATGCTCCTCGGAGCACTCGGTGGATCGGCCGACGCTGGTGTGGTGGTCCTTGCGGCCGTCGAAATAGAGGGCGCTCAGACTGTCGCCATGACTGTCGGCCCTGGACTGAGTAGAGGTCTGCCGCACCCTGTGCCGCTCCCGCCACACCTTCTTGGGATCCAGCAGCAGCCGGGGATTTGCAGCAGAAGCCCGTCCGATGTCGAGCTGGAAAGCGTTGACGACGGCAGCCACCGCTCGGTTGGACAGCCCGAACCGGTCCGCAGCCAGGGCCGTGTTGGTCAGCGTGTCAGGGTTTTCGCCAACCGGATCGCCGTCACCGTCGTCCCAGTCGACGTCAGATTGGGGGCCATCGTCAGCTGGGCTGGAGTCACAGCTCTCATCGCCGGCAACAGCCTGCTCGCCGCTGGGTCCGGCCTCGTCGCCGCTGGACGGGCCGGCTCCACTGGGGTCGGCGGACGTAGCCGGCGGCGCCCGTCCCTCGGCCTGCCGCTGCCGCTGGCTCCGGAGCGCCGCAGTCTGCCGTCTGGCGCTCTCCAGCCGGTCGATTACGCCGAGCAGCATCTTGCGTCCTTTCCTCTGGTCCCTGAGGAAAGGAACCTCACTTGGGGGGACCCTGCTGTCCCGCGGGCAGCCGCAGTGGCGCAGGTCTCTGCACCGGCAGAGGGCAATATCAAAAAGTCTGTCAAAATAGCCCTCCTTGCTCTTAGAGGCAGAGCCCTTGTCTTTGCGGTCAGCATTTTTGGTTTTGTTGTTTTTCTGATATTGCTTATAACAGTCAGCGACTTTACGCTGGACACCCTTTAGCTGCTGCGTTGGTATTCCTTCGCTATCCCAAATGTCCTTCACTATCGTAGCCACTGGATTAAAAATGTTATCGGACAGGACTTTTGCACGCACATTTACCTTTTCGCCATGCATTAGCCTAATTTGGTTGATTACGTCTTTGTTGGTAGGCAGCTGGTTAGTGGGTAAATTCATTGGAAGTCCTAAAAAAAAGTGTTTCGTCTGGCTGCGGAGAGGCATCTTCACTCTTCAGTCTTCACTTCAGGATCACGACACGATCAGAACCTGTCAAGGAGACGGTATTAGAAACACATAGAGATTGGGAAACGTGCATTCGTATGAAGGTACCGGTGGTAAGAGGTATTGAGTTCGACATCGAACTTATGATTTGATTTTTTTTAGCATATGCAAAGGTCGGGCACAACTGGGCCTTTTTGTGCCTGAACCTCAATTCCTCCATAGCGATAGTTAGAGACAAATCCCACGCCAGAGCTGGACTCCAACCGCGAATCAGTCAGGGGCTTCCAGCTCGGACCAGAGAGCTGCTGCAGGATGCTGTGCTAACAAGTTAAAATCCGAACGGTCAAATGACGGTACCAGCATCGAGACCGATGGTGCCCTTTCGGTATCACTTGGTTTGACTTCAGCCTCCGTCAAATATCACCACCCCACAGACATCATAAACCACATAAATTTACAAAGGTCTGGGCGAATGACAACAGCAGACTACGGCACCGGATACTGCAGGATTTCAGCAGGGTTTGGTCCGCCGGAGGCCTTATTATGGTCTGCAATGCATTATGTTAGGAATCTCTTCATAACATTAATGCTGACGAACACTAAAAACATGATCAAATGCCCCTTTTTGTATATCAAGGATGGCCGTAGCCGTCGGAATAGAGAAATAACTAACTCGTTAGTTTCAAACTTTCCCGCTAGAGGCGCTGATGTCGCCTGTGTTAGCGGATAGGCTCAACTTAGCTCACTTGGAGAAGGATGGGGGTTAAAATTAAGATGAAATGAATACTGTCATGTTGTTTCCACGTGTTCGGAGCATGATAAAATCGTATGGGCACCATGCTCTCTGAAAAAGTATCTTGAGTAACACAGCCTACTGTGGAGGTCGTCAAGCCGGGCACAAGGACGGGAGGAAGTAATACTCTGCCGATTGAGGATAGGTCATACCTTCGCGACACATGGCTACATACTGACCGGTGATGACCGACCTTTATGCCCACGCTGTTCGGACCCGCTTACCGTGTATCATGTTTTAGTAGGTTGTGTACTTTTGGAACCACTACGACGCCAGATTTTAGGACAGCAGGACGCCGACACTACTTTGCATACGCTAATAGGAAACTACTCTGGGGCCGTGACGTCCAGGAGCATTTTTACCTTCCTTCAACAAGCACGCTTTGATGTTGTACATCGCCGATCCTAAGGATTATTAATTACTGACCACTGTGAGAGCATGATAGATTCTCTGTAAACACAGTTATGGGCGCAAAATGACCTTGGCAGTTGACGCGCCCCTAAACTCGAATTCATCATCATCATCATCATATTAACCAGACATGTGCGTGGTTAACGATACTGCCGACGGTACTGGTTGAGGAGGCGCGTGCCGTCCTCCTCAAAGTCAAGTTGCGCGGCCACCGGCAAGTCTCGCACAGCGCACGCGACATAGTTAAAGAACGCTCCTTGCCTATCATTATCCTTCTCCTTCTGTTGTTTCCAGAAGGACAACAAGTCCTGCTGCCAAACTTCTGTGGCGGGCCTCTTTCCTGGTCGACGAGCCGCACCCGGCGAGGATAAAGGCGTCCTATTTCTCTTGGCACCGCCGCCGCTGCTACCGACCACGGATGCGCTTCAGATTTATATCTGACTAGTGGCCCGTACCCGGCTTCGCCCGGGTTGTAAAACGAATTCATGTAAACTGGTAAACGTGTATTGTACATCATCAGGTTTGGCCGCATGACGTGCACGGGCAACAGCAAGGCGATAATTGTGTTGCTGTGGTGTTTCTTTTTTACGCAATATAGCCTGCCTCTCTCGTCTCTCAGTCAAACGCTGTTCTCGTTGCTCAGCAGTCTCGCGTTCGCGATGAGCCCTGTTACGTTTCGCAGATGGTGTATCATCCTTAGGCATTGGTTTCTGTCGTTTTAACATTGTCGCATCACTTCGCGGACGGACACATGCACTCGGCACCACTGCCACACGGCGACTGAGGTAGTATTGATATGAGCAGTGTGACCACTCCGCTCCACGGCGACTGAGGTAGTATTGATATGAGCAGTGTGACCACTCCGCTCCACGGCTTACCCCAAGATTTGTCACAGTTCAACCCAAGATTTTCATGTCAAACCCAAGGTTTTCGCTAAATTCGTATGAAAAATCATATATGCGTAAATAAGCATTAATCAGCGGTATTTCGCACTGTATCGACTGTAGGAACCACAGTAGTTGTAAATGCAACAACTAAAATGTATGATGTAGACTCCAAAGTATCGAACTGTTCAGTGCCCTGTTGGAATCCGAAAATCAAACTTCCTGATTCGTTAACAGGTTGATGACCCGCCCTGGCGTCATAGTCAGGGATGTAACTTTGTATATCCTGGCGGGTGCAAGTGCACCCGCCAGCATTATATACTTTCAAGTTCAACTCTGACATCTCGACTTTTCGCATGAAAGTCCCAAAAAGGAGAATTGCACCCGCGGCTGTGATTTTGTGAAAGTTACACCCCTGGATCATGGTGGATGATGTCATACTTCTGATGACAAACCGCGCGTTCGAACCCACGGATTAAGACTGATTGATGTGTTATCAAAAAGCCAAAACAAACAAATAAATCTGCAGGGCATCGTTTATTTGCCTCGGTCTAACTTGGGTTTATTTATCTCTCAGATAAGAGAAGATCCGAGGCTCAGAGACCTCGGATGCACACTGCACAGGTGATGTTTCTGAACTACACGCGGCCCAGATGAAACTCCTTCAGGGCACCGGTCACATGAACACTGCAAAAGTACAAGGGGTTCGCTTTCGCATGACTGTTTAGAAAATAGTCAAGTCATAACAAAATCGGCCTGTTCTCTGAAAGACAAGTTACAATTAAGCTCGGATTATCCTGTGGCGTTTTCGCTACAGATAGCCCAGAACGGATGCAGTTCACCGGGCATCGGTGACCCAAAGTCCGCACTGGCAGCCAGGCGCTGTTCGTTCAGTCGATCTCAACTGCGTCGTCCTCACCCTTCTCCAATGTGATCCGCTCCTTCTCTGCGCGTACGTACCGTCGGTGAGGTCCCCCGGCGAGGGCGTCCTCGAGTAGGGTTTTCGATGGCTCAAACTTTGAGCAGCCACTTGGACCGCTCTGTTTGACGGCCTGGCTGGCCAGCATCCGGCCCTTGGTGGTTGCCACTGTCAGACGGTTGGTGGTGGCCGTTTTCGTCCGGTTCAGTTTACTGAACGCACGCTCAACTGAGGCGGTGGAGTGTGGTAGAGACATCAGGTCACTGGCGAACTGGGTTAGCAGCGGGAACCGCTGATGGTCGCTGGCATCGGTGAGCTGGCCCACCTCGGCCCAGAACACCGGCGGCGTCACCTCGTCTGGCTTTACTGTTGTCGAAGACAGCGCGGTTGGCAGGTCGTGCCACTCATCGTTAATCTCGTCCCTGTCCTTTTCGGCCACGAGGTTCTTGAAGCGGACCAGGAGCGGCGCCAGCGATCGCGGGCGGCGCTCGTCATCGGTCGACATCATCGCCACTTGTGGGCTGAGGACGCAGAGCTTGGCCAGGATCCCGTTGTGGTCCAGCTCGAATCTGCTCTTCACCTGACAGCACATGTCTTTCAGAAAGGCGAGCGCGTCGAGCCGCAGCGTCTTCTCCCCGTCAGACAGCGGCTCCTCCAGCAGCAGACTCTCACACCGGCCGCCGAGGTTGATCAGTGCGATCGGCTTGAAGCTGCTGGAGTCCTCGGGCTCAATCATGTGCAGCGGGACTGACGACAGGATCGATCCTTTGATGCAGAGGGCCAGGAGCTCGCGGAACCCATCGCTCATTATGGTGTGCAGGCGGTGGAGCATGAAGTCCTCCGACTGAAAGACCAGGTTGAGCTTGTCCACCTTTCGGACGACGAAGTGCACAAAGAGCAGCATGTGCTTGGTACCCGGCATCTTCATCTTCTTACTGATCTCAGCTGCTCTGTCTATCTTCCCTTCCGCAGTCCGAGCATCAGCCTCGAACAGCAGCTGAAGCGGCTCCCACTGTTCCAGGATTCGGCTCAGGACAGCGCCGCGGGACAGCCAGCGGGTCATGGCGACCTTCGGAATTTTGTGGCATGGGGCACTGACCGCTTCCTGGAGAAGATGCAGCATACCCTGTTTCTTGGGGCTGCGGGACAGGTAGCTGGCTATGTCCTTAACCAGAGTTTCCAGCCAGCTTGGCAGACACCGCGCAGCATGACCGGCACACAGCGCCAGCGAATGGCAGGTGCATCCCATCACAAACACGTCAGGCACCACGTCTTGGAGGAGCTTGCGGAAGCCAGCCTTTCCGCCCATCATCGTTGCGCAGTTGTCTGTTCCAAGACCGATGACCCCATGTATGTCGATCTCGGCGGACTTCAGAGAGGCGACGACGGCGTCAAACAGGCCGCGGGCGGTCCCATCTTGCGGCTCGACCAGGTCCAGCAGAAGGTCTTGCGTTTTCTTTTCTCTCGGATCGTACATTCTCACCATCAGTGCCATGACCTGCGAGACTGAAATATCTGTACTTTCATCCAGCATAATACTGAATCGTCGGCCCGTGCAGAGCTTTGCGACACGCTGGGTCTCTTCGTGTGCTAGACCATCCACCATCATGTACTGCATCTTAGTGCGATTTCCTGACGCATCTTTCAGAATAGCGGAGTCTGGGGCTGCGTGCCGGACCATGTCCCAGAAGTGATCGGCGAGGCGGAATGTGAGGTCATGCTCGGCGAAGAATGCAGCGACCACCAGCTCGCATCGAGTCACTTTGCCGCTGTGTGTGCTACTCGGCATCGCCCTCGGCGCGAAGAACTGTGTCACTTTGGTCCCCTTCGCCGCCGCCATGCTTTTCTTGTGTCCAGATGTCTGAGAGTGGCGCAACAGAGTGCTCTTGTTTGCCTCCTTGAAAGAGGTGCCACAGAATTGGCAGCTACATCTTAACTTGTCATTTCGGTCCTGGACCAACCACCTCGTAAGCTCCGGGTCTGAAAGCCAGTCCTTGTTGAAAGACATGGAGTACCATTTCTGTTTCTTGTTTGGCGGGGTATTGCTCCCAGAACCGGAAGCAGAAGCGCTTGACATAGTCACAGAAATCAACAATCCAGATAGGTACTGCCGGCAGAAAGGAGAGGAATGTCAGGGAAAAAGTTGATTTTTAGAGAAGTCAAACCTCGGGATATTTAGTCATGTTGTCGTAGGGGCCAATTGGCACTTACGTTGCTTGTTGTGGAGCCAGACAGGCACGCAACCAAGGGGCATGGCCCACTGGGCCTATCCCTTGGTTATTATTGCCACACCATCAGAGCCTGCGAGCACGGTAAGGAGTCCTTACCATGCGGACAGG
>JAOTOM010003403.1:135000-154086 GCA_034440615.1 Ashinkailepas kermadecensis
CCCTGCCCTGTACCCTGCCCTGTGCCTTGTGCTGTACCGTGAACTCTGCCCTGCCCTGTGTCCTGCCCTATGCCCTGCCCTATGCCCTGCCCTGTGCCCTGAAGCTTTCGTCGCTATTTTTATTGTGTTACATGTTTGTGTACATGTCACCTGCCTTCAGGACCATCGCCTTCGCGTCAGCTGTTATCATCCTTTCCAGAAATCCACATCCTGCGTACTTTTACATCAAAGGTAAGCGGGCAACCTTCATCTCACGACATAATGCATGCAGGCTGCATGTTTTTGGAAATATTATTGTAAATACAAGGGTTCGGTGCTATAACATATAACGTGTCCCATGGAAAATTCACCCCCCCCCCGGTCAGAAAACCTTCCAGTGTGCCCCGGGCCGCAAAGTGCCCTTTTGGAGCCGGTCAAGTGCCCTTTTGGAGCCGGCCAAGTGCCCTTTTCGGTCCGCCCCCCCCCCATGTAAAAATCCTGGGTGCGCGCCTGACCTCAGGTGACCTTGTAGGGACCACTAAGCAAAAATTTAAACTGGGTCATCAATATTAGCACAGGGTAACATGATCTAGGGAAAATTGGCCCAATGCTCTGAAAAACAGCAATTTTTTATATTCCCCATAGGCTTATAATGGGGAGATCACAGAAATGACCCAACCTTGGGTCACTGATACCAAAATTCCGAAATAGCATAATTGTAGTCCCTAGTGGCCTCATGGCATACTATGAGTTTGAAATCAATCGATTGCTTATTCTGTGAGTAACGCTACTTAGAATACTGAGTTCACTTGCGGTGACCTGGAGCCATGACCTGAGATGACCTGGGGTAAAAAAATTCAGGAAAGTTGCACAAAGGATTTAGAGGCGAGTACAAAAACGGTGGCGCTCTGTGCCACTGTTTTCCGGTCTTTTCGGAAAAAAAACTTTGCTCAGAACTCCAAAAATGTGATTTTGTGGTGAGGTCACTTAACATGACCCTGTGACCTGACCTTATAAGGTTCCGACACCAAAATGTTACACAATGTGTGGAAATTATGGGGGAAAGGTATGCCAGATTTGGTGACGCTGCGCGCCGCTGTTTTTTCGTTGTCGCGAAAATCCCGGAGGGGGGGGGGAATATTTTTCCCCCCAGTGTGGGGCGAGTGTTAACACATACCTGCTTGTTGCTGAGACTGTCCTGTTCTTTGAGCATCCTCTGCTGAGCCTTCAGATGGGGGAGATGAGCCCTCAGGATCGTCTGGATCATGAGTGTCCTGTCTACACTCCTTTGAAGCTGGCACAGTCTGAAAATGCACAACAAATCACAAATAAATAAAAATCAGTAACTACCTGTGACAGAAGGAATGCTCCATTAGCATTCCCCCAGTGATGTGGGATGTTTTTAGCATATGTAAGTCATTGGTACATTGTACAGTATGTTAATAATATATTTGGACAAGAAACCCTATTAGCTCAAAGCAGGCTGGCAGTAATTTTAGGCAAAATCACGCAAAAAAGATAATGAACAAAAAGGCACTCAGCTGCCTGGTATCTGCGTTGAAAGCATTCCACACATTTCAAATAAATGGCATGTTATGCCCTTGAGAAGGGCTAAAGATACATTTTCTTAAAAGTACTTTTAAATGGAAGGAAATGTCATTGGTAAATTCCTCTTGATGATCCATGCTTTAGGCTAAGGATGCATGCATGAAGCTAGCATATTGCTGCTGGAAGTGAACATTGCCTTGTTAAATAATCCGCTATTGGACATGGTCCAGCAGAATGCACATACTATACAATATGTGTCCGCGGGCACAGGAAGTACTTCAAAGTTGGGGTGACAAACCATTAGTTAGGGGGAGACCACCAATGTAGAGGGGGCAGCCACGATATAATCAATTTTTTTTTAATCACCAAAGTTTGGGGTCACAACAAAGTTGGGGGGCTGCTGCCAACCCCCCCCCCCCACTGGTACCCGCATCCTGGTATGTGTCCTAACAACACCATTCTAGACATATTTCAGTGACAAGTCCAGATATGGGCAGCAACTGCTGGCTTGCCACCTTGCTGCAATTTATCCCCTGTTCCAAAATTATTAGATCTTGCCAGGGAATTATTCCACCATGAGCAGAAAAGTAAGAGAAAACAGCATGAGGTTTTAAGCCATCAAGTCATAACATCTTAAGCCATGTACACAGACCACATTCAGCATATCCAGTAGGTACACAAATGTAGGCCAGCAGGGAGTAAACCTCCAAGTGAAAAGGGATTATAAGAGTAAATTTAGGTCCTATTTCACAGTGAAAAAAGAAAGAAAAATATTTGCAATGACTTTAAAATGGGAGATCCAAAGAACACCTCCCCTCATGGTTGCACCACTGGCTACATACATACAGGGAAAAAAACATCATGCAGAGCTCAATCTGGATACATCATACTGACCTGAAAGTAAGTTAGGACACTTGGAGTGTTGTTAGCCTCCTTTTTCTTCAGGCCAGGGTGCTTTGATTGGGTGTGCCTCTCAAGATGGAACCTTGCACCATAGTAGGTACAGGGCAGCTGACTATGAGAATCCAGGTGGCCACATCTGACCTTTTGCTTGGAATAAAAAACCTGCCCTTCATTGCTCATTCTTCTCCCAAACTTTCCCAGTCAGTGTGGTGAATCACTCCAATTAGATTGAGTCACACAAATTATTAATGCCTCGTACTTCAACCTAAAAAGTGTGTAAAAGCCAGTCAGCAACACCCTGCAAAACATCACAAACAGATGAAAGCACCAGTCATATTTGGCAAATGGTAATTCAGGATGTGTTACATACTAGAATGTCAGGTCATTTTTTATTGTGGCCAGGTTAGGGTTAAGACTGTATAAAATAAAGTTGTCATGGATGCTTGGCAAAATTGATTCTCCTGGATTTGAGACATGCCAGCCATGTTGTACAATGTAGTCAGAATATATGACACAATGATATGGCTGGAATTTGTGCATCTCGCCACTAACTAGTCAAATACTTACACTGCCAGCTAGACTGTTCATGCAATTTTGCATGAGCAGCCATCTGGCATTCATGAGCAAGACATGACATCACACATACTTGACGCTGATTGGCTGATAAGGTTCCTGCTCAGATCTGAGCTAGAATGAGCTGGTATGAGCTGATGAGCAGTCACCCGAAACAGGGCCCAGGTTCCCATGGCATCTGCCATACTCGACCCAAATCTATGGGCTTGTGATTGGTCACTGAAATGATATACCCAAGGAAACAGGGGAATCGTGACCATACCTTGTATAAAGGTATATCAGGCCATACCAGGATACAAGGTTAGGTTGGGTTTGGTTATGCTATAAAACCCCACTTTTTAATATAGGTACCTATATGACATCATTCATTGCTCTGTAACCAGTGACATCATCAACCATTACTGTCATATCAACGTCATATCAACAACAAATATGTGTGAGTTAACTGCAATATGTGAGCTGCATACTCATACAATACCCTTTTACAAACACCATGACAAAAAACTTAACAATTTGAACTTTTACCAAACTTTTGTTAGGTTGTTCTCAAAATTACAAACTTTTACAAGTACCCTAATGTGAGTACTTCCACAGCATGTAACAGTAGGGGGGATGGCCACCATTTGACCTGAATAAAAATAATTTCCAGTCATCACAGGGTTCATGTTCATTTTCAAATTTATCCAAACTGTAGGAAGCACCCCCCCCCCCCACTTTGAGCACCCTTGGTTAACTCCTGAACGCCTAGGTGTGTGCGAATCTACAATGAGTTAAAAATTGACACATGGCTTCATCAGGGTCTGATGGTGGTGGCTGTGATGGCTCCAGGGGCATTGATTTGTATTCTTTTGGGGGGCCATGGCCCCCCCCCTAGGGATGGAAAAAATCCGGCTTAAATTCAATTTATGCCAGCCAGTGGCTTTTATCAATTTAGGCCGGTTTAAACCGGCTTTTATTATTTAAGCTGGCTTAAATTCATGACATTTCTAAGCCCCACACGTCTAAGGCTCACAAACCATGGGTACATTGATAGTGTTGGTGTTCAACAGAATAAAAGTGTAAAATACATGGAATGAAGACCTACTGTGCCCCCCCCCGACGAGGTACCACCTTTCCGTGGTGGGGGGGATTGCGTGCCCCAATGACCCGGCGACCATCCTACCGGCGAGGGGTGAGACAAAGAGTGCCTCACTCGTCTTTCCATCCATACGCTCCCATTCCAATGCCCATCTCATCCCACCATCCTGTCCTCCTCCTGGCCCTGCAACACCGACTCTCCCTATCATGAGCAGGTAGGACAACTTCCCCGGTCTTGCCCTCCAGCTCAGTTTTATCGGGGTAGCCGCGCCCCCTCGGCCCGCCCCCCGGGGTTGACTGAGTCCTGGAGGTTGAGGTCCCCCGTCGCATGGTGCTAGTTGTGACGGGGGACCAACACACCTCTTTGGTCCCGATATCCCGGAGGGGCGGACAGACCCGTGGGGCCTCACGCGGGCCAAGTGGCTGGTCGCCTCGGGCCGGGGGCCTGGGGTTCTCCCCAGTATCTGCCGGCTCGGCCGGCTGGGGTCAAGTGGTGGGCGGCGCTGGATCCCGGTCGGGGTGGTGAGTCTCTCTCTCCCGGCCGGGCGAAGGCGCCGCCTGCCCCGTATAACTCCTCGGGCGCCTGGCGTCCTCCCGTCCGCGGGGCCCAGGCGTCCCCCCTGTTGGGCCCCTGTGTGGTGGGGCGCCCGAGGAGCGGAACACATATCACACTTCATGGCATACACAGCACAACCCCCCCCCCCACCTGGTCCCTCTCGTGGAGACCAGACAAATGGCTTCTCTGCCCCACGCATACTTAGATTTCGTGGTAAGACGAGGTCCCTCGCCTCGCTATCACCATTTCAAAGGCGAGATGGATGTGACAGATTTGGCAAGGTCGTACGCTGCGAGAAGTTAAACGATGGTGCCCTGGAGGTAGAATTTGCACGGGCAGAGGAGGCGGAGACCGCATTGAAATTATCCGAGTTTAGATTTAGTATTCGGAAAAATCAGAGTAGGGTCGAAGAGAACATCGAAATCACCGTAGAACCGCACAAGACAAAAAAATACTTCGCGAGGCCTTATAAACTGTTTTGACCTGAGAGATGTGCCGGAAGAGGAGATCGTGGACGGATTGTCAGAGTTTGGTGTGACTGATGCAAGGCAAATGAAGGTGAGGAGAGGCTCGGAACTTATTACAACAAACAACGTCATATTAACATTCAATTCCACTGATATTCCCTCCGAAATACGTGCGGGTTACGTCCGAGTGAAGGTCCGTGTTTTTCTCCCCAATCCGATGAGATGTTTTAAGTGTCAGAGGTTCGGACACACCAACAAATACTGCCGGAATCGCCCTGCATGTGGGAGGTGCGCCTCCCAGGAACATGATGGCGAAAACTGCACCCTCGAAACCCCCTTCTGTGCGAACTGTGGCGTGGGGCAGGACCCCCACACTTCTTATGACCGAACCTGCCCGAAATACATCAGAGAGAAGGAGATAATTTATATCAAGCACACACAAAAAAAATAACATTCCGAGAGGCAAGGGATCAATCTGAACATTCTCATCCTATAATATCATACGCGTCAAAAGTGAAAAGCAGGAGTATTCCACAACACACACAGCCCGACAGAGCCTCTGAGCTGATGGCCCAACTGACCGCTCTTCTGCGCTCTTTTGGAGTGCCTCCTGTGTCGCAAGTGAGGAAAAGCCATCCAACCCAAAACGACGCCGATACTACTGGCGTCCCACCTTCCACGAGTGACATTGTTCCCCCATTAGAAGCCCCCACCAGATCAACGCCCGAGGGTGGGGCGTGGACGCTTGTCCAACGGGGAAAGCGGCCTCCTCGGTCCTTCCCACTCAATCCCATCCCCTCCCCACCTACCCCCAAATCCCCCCCTCCCACCTCCCGTCCGCCTTCCAGCCTCCCATCCCCCCCCATCGCGCCCCACTACGACACCAAAACCCACCCTCTCCACATCCTCGCTCCCCGAACCCTCCCCCTTTCCCGAGAGCCAGGCCTCGCCCTCAACATCTACGTCTGCTCCTGCATCGCCGTCCAGAAACACGCACCGACCAATCCAAATCTCAGACGTCAGTTTGCAATTCCAGGAAGCCGAAAGGCGTGCCCGCGAGGCAAAACGAGCGCGGCTCGCTCAACTGGAAAAGGCCAGGGTCAAGGGCACCAGCATAGCGCCTCCCCCAAGGTCGGTCACCCCATTGCCGCGACAGCGAGTGGAGGGGCCGGTGGGAGCATCCGTAATGGGTCCTCCCCCGCCTCCGCCGCAACTGACTGTCCCGCAGAAGCGAGCGTTGCCTCTCTCTGAGTCTCCACCGCGGGGTGGCCCACAGAGGTCCCGCCCCAGGACACATTCACTAGACCCTAGTCGGAGCTGCCCCCCTGAGTTCTCGATGGACTCTCCGTCGAGACAGGGCACCGGGACTCCGACCGCTCCCGGCCGTTTTTAAACCGCCCTTGACCATTCCTTTCTAGCAACAATGACGTCCACGTGCTGCTATCTGGTCTTTATTTCTCTTCTTTATTTGACCAAGCTGTCGATGGGTTTGTAATATATACAAGTCATCTTCTGTAATTATATCTTTTGACAACGCACATGTTTTACTGCATTAACTTACGCACATCGTAGTTTTACAGTGGAACTGTAGTGGAATCAAATCCAGCTTAAATGACCTCCAGCATCTTTTAAGTTCCCGGACGCCGTCGGTCTTATGTATACAGGAAACTAAGCTGGCTCCAGGCGCTCCATTTCAACTAAAAAACTACACTATTTTACGAAAAGATGTACCATCCTGCACTGTGTCGCATGGGGGTGTGCTTATTGCTGTGCACAACTCTGTCCCATTCACACATGCACCTCTCTCTTCAAATATTCAGTGCGTTGCTGCTCGTGTAGTAATAAACCACCGTGCCGTCTCCATATGCAGCATATACCTACCACCGGGCAGACAGTTCCCACTTTCTGATCTCTCTGAAACTGTGGCCCAACTCACCCCACCGGTGATGGTGTGTGGCGATTTTAATGCGCACCACTCTCTTTGGGGTTCAACCACGATTACTTGCCGTGGACGTGCAATGGAACGTTTTATAAGCGATTTCCCTCTTTGTATTCTTAACACGAGAACACCAACACATTTTACATTACCGACTGGACAGACGTCCGTGCTGGACCTCACTCTCTGCAGTCCAGAAATTGCTCCTTTCTTAGAATGGTCTGTGAATAGTGATCCATATAACAGCGACCACTTCCCTATTTATTCCCATTTCATTAATCGGGTTACGGTTGGTCGACGACCTTCAAAGTGGCTATTCCATCGAGCCGACTGGGAGGCCTTCCAAGCTAACCTTCAAAGCACCCTCCGCGACCACTCGGATGAACCCGTCATCTCCGTGGAAACATTCACTTCGGCAACTGTGCAGAGTGCCCAGCGGCACATCCCTCGATCATCGGGAACGTCAATTCGTGTACCAGTCCCATGGTGGTCCGATAAGTGTCGAGAGGCTATCCGTGCTAGGAAGAGGGCATTTCGTATATTTAATACTAATAGCTGCACATATAATTTAATAGCTTTTCGCAAAGCACGAGCGCTCGCCAGACGCACTATCGCCGAGGCGAAACGAGACTCGTGGAAATCCTACGTAAAGACGTTAAATCGCTCCACGTCACTGCCTACTGTATGGTCCCGCATTAAACGTTTCTCTGGAAAACACGCCTCAGTCCCTCTTCCTGTCCTGCACATGGCAGGTCAGGACATCATCGACCCGGGAGAAGTGGCTGTCGAGATAGGACGGGCTTTGTCCGCACGCTCTGAAAATAACAAGTAACGAGCGATTTTTGATACATAAGGCTCGGTGCGAGGCAAGTCCTCTTGATTTCTCCACCACAGACGTTTTGCAGTATAATATATCATTTTCAATATCCGAACTAACTGCAGCAATCGGTACACTCAAGAGTGTGGCAGAGGGTCCGGACACTCTGCACAACGATATTATAAAACGTTTACCAGCTGCTGCTTTAGAAACACTTTTGAAAACCTTAAATGGAATGTGGACATCAGGCACATTTCCACCCTCGTGGCGGGAGGCAATTATAGTGCCCATACGTAAACCAAATAAATCTGGCAGTGACCCACTACACTACCGTCCCATCTCGCTGACTTGCTCCCTGTGTAAACTGTTTTAAAAAATGGTGAATGTTCGATTGATGTGGTTTTTAGAACATAATAATCTCCTTACTGTGATACAGAGTGCCTTCCGAAAACACCGTAGCACACTTGACCACATTCTAACACTAGACTCCGTTGTGCGCTATGGGTTCATGAAACGCCACCATACAGCTGTAATATTTTTTGACATTGCCGGCGCATATGACACGGCGTGGCGTCACGGTATTCTGATGAAGCTCCACAATATGGGCGTCAGAGGCTCCATGGGTGTCTTCTTGTCAAATTTTTTATCTTCCAGAACGTTTCGCGTCAGAATAGGAAACTCCCTATCTGGCACTTTTTCACAAGTCAACGGAGTCCCGCAGGGGAGCGTACTGAGCGTAGCATTGTTTGCCATTTCTATCAACGACGTGGGTACCTCACTGCCGACTTCCGTACGGAAAGCGCTTTTTGTTGATGATTTCGCCATATGGTTCTCTTCACGCTCGGTGCACACGGTCGAGAGACAACTCCAGATGGCTGTCCAGAAGGTGCAGGGCTGGTGCAACAAAACCGGTTTCGCTATGTCTACATCGAAAACCACCGCTGTCCACTTCTGCCGCAAACGCTCTTGTAATGACCCCATGATTATGCTGAACGGACGCCATATCCCATTCTAGCCAGCCGCCAAGTTCCTAGGTATATGGATGGACCGCCGACTAACATACAGCACTCACATCAATGATCTTGTACACAAATGTGCCAAACGACTTCAGGTGATGAGCACTGTCTCCAGATGCTCGTATGGAGCGGACAGGTCTATCTTACTTCTTATGTACCGATGCTAGTACGCTCTAAAATTGACTATGGATGTTTTATTTATGACGGAGCGTGTGTCACAACGAAACGCCGTCTGGACTTCATACACAATACAGCCCTTCGTGTTGCTACTAGAGCTTTCCGTACTTCTCCAGCCGGTAGTCTAATGGCCGAGACCGATGAACCTCCCCTTGTGTTACGCCGTATGCTAATGGGAGCTAGATATGCATGTAAGGTCGCACAGAACCGGAAACATCCCGCATATAAATGGATATTTTCGAAGTCATTACTGCCACGTCGGTCAACCAGTAATCAGCGTGGCTTGCCATTTTCTTGGCGCATGGCTTCTATTTTCCGTAAATGCAATATTAGACCAAGCTCTATGACACGTGCTGTCACCCCGAGCATCCCCCCTTGGAAGGTTGTCCCAGTGCAGACTGGGGGACGAGTGGTCTAGGGGTAAGATGCTCGTCTCACAATCGAAAGATTGTGGGTTCGAATCTCACCTGTCGCTACTCTTCGCCCGCGACCAATCGGCGTGAGAGATTGGCGACGCTATATGACTCAACGTTCGACGTGTCGTAAAACCAATAACCAACCAACCAACCAGTGCAGACTGACCTCACTTTGTCCCATTCAAAGAAGGTAAATGTAACCTCCGAAGAATTCCGCATGCTTGCGTTAGAAAAACTACACTAGTACCGTGAGTTCTCCCGCATCTACACAGACGGCTCAAAGTCTCCTTCCGGCGTGGGATGCGCGTATGTTGGTCGACGTGGTATTGGTTCCTTCTGTTTACCGAAGCAGGCGTCAATATTTACCGCTGAACTTTACGCCATTTTGCAATCTCTTTATCATATTCAGTATCACCAGTCCATAAATCACGTCGTTTTTACTGACTCCCTGAGTAGCAGGGATACCGTTTTGGTCAGCGAAAATACCTAAGGTTTTACCCAAGATCTCAAAAAAATACCCAAGATCCCAATATTTCCTAATTAACCTTATAATTACCTACTTTTGAGGGGAAAACATTATACTCCACTCCACTGTATACTAGAGCAGTGAAGCGTGAAGCCAGATGAGCTCTCCGCGGTGCTGTTCAGATTTTCCCGTCTAGAGTGCAGATTAGTGTCTGATTTTTTTTGCAAAATAGTTAGTATGAATTATAATGAACTAGTTAAAAATACTTAATTATCTGACGGAAATCACCACTGCCACACCACACACAGCGTGATTATACACGCCGAGGTGGAACCTTTGCAATTGACATGATTACACACAGTTTTAACTTTTAAGCCTGCAATTTAAGTTTAATACTTAATGAAAATCCGCAATTGTTCTAAGAACCGATAAAATAATAAAATGTTCGCGGCATTCCGCAACATAATACTTTGACGTCTTCAGAAATTTAAGCCTGCAATTAAAAGTTTAATTGAAAAGTCGCAATGGTTCCACTGTCTCCCGCATGTCCATCCCTGAGCTACTACTCGGACAAACAAGATCACAAAACTATTGATTTATCCCGCGTATATATTACACAACCGCGTCATCGTCGATGGGCAGCTCGCCATGGGCGTTCACTGCATCCTTCGTCTTCTGGGCTTCGCTGTAACGCCGCCACGGGCCGCCCTGGGCGGCGTCGCGGACCAGCGCCTTCGACGGCTCGAAGTCGACGCAGCCCTTGCCACCGGCGGCTTTCACCACTTGCTCGGCCAGCATCCGGCCCTTGGTCGTCGCGACCGTCAGGCGGTTCGTCGTGGGCGTCTTGATGCGGTTCATTGCGCTGAAGATTCTCTCGACCGCCGTCGTCCCGTGCTGTGCAGTTCCCAGTGGCAGATGGCGATATGAAGTTGTGCAGCATGAGTCTGCGCATGGCGTGCTGCAGTTGGGCCACGTTTGGGTTGTTGTAGCCACCCATGCGTCGGATTCGGCCGAACAGCAGCTCCAGGTGGTCTTGTGACATCTTGTACCGCAAGACGTAGCTGAATCCCTCCTCCTCCAGCAGGGCCTCACTGACGTCCATGACGGTTTGCGCCGCGAGGCAGAGACCGAAGACCGGAGTGAAACGCCGGGTCTGTAATACTGGTTCCACGGATGCTGTTTGCAACCGGAACAGCGTGGAACTGATGTTGGCTAGGAACTCCTGTCGAAGCCTAACAGAAATACCAATATGTCAGCACACTTAGCATGAAATAATAGTGACCTAGGCTTTACTATGAGCCGATTGTATGGCCATCAGGCTCACGCGCAAAATATTGTCCATGCGCTATTTGCCGACAATTGGCGATAAAACACAACAATTACATGATTATGGCACGTGTCTGCGCCAATTTTCGAGAATATTTATATGGTATGATTGCTGATACCATGAATGCTACATGAATACTGACACGCCCATCGGGCTTGTTCTCGTGGTCTCATCTGAAAACGGGGGAGTTGAGTTGAGAGGTCTGAAGCTGACAATTACTCGACTTGCACTGGAATGGGTTTTTTTTCTCGCATCATTTGGTTTGTCATAGTGTCATAAGAGACAAGGAAAATTAAAAGGAAGACAAACATCCTTTTAATTCTAGCAACAAGAAAACTAGTCACTCATGCCAAATCAAATGATATCCAAAACGAAACTGAAACAAACATCAAGTTACGGCATTTTCGTTGCGGACCTTTCAACTCAGCTCATCAGTTTTTGGATGAGCCCATGGGAACAGATCCTATGATTGGGCAATTCATTAATGTTTGATGCACTACGATAAATATGCTGTCATGCTTTTTGGACGACAACTTTGATATAGAGAATGGTGCGTGCTAAAATACATGGAAAATTACCGAACGCGTCGTTCAAGCATTGCGATTTTCATTAAATATTAGAAAGTGACTCGGATCGTTCAGGTTGGTTCTTAACCCCTAAGTCGTCCGGGGAGTCAAATTGTCCCTTCACCTCCCGACATGATAAAGGGCAAGAAAATCTACGACGGCTTGAGGGCTTTAATGGTAATATAATTGAACTCACTCCAAGTTGTTCGCAGTTGTAGGAGCTTTGAAGCCCTTTCCGTAGGGGTTGCTGCCGTTGAGGTATTCAAAAGCCTGATCAACAAGCAGGACGAAGCGCGCCGTCGCTCCAGCTCCGACGAACTCAAAGTGACCTGAATCTTCCAGGTACAGCAGTGCTTTGCCCACCGAGCTGCTGAACAGCTGAGCAGCGAGCTTGACCTTTATTTATTTTTTCGTACTGGATGTGCAGTCGAGAGCTTATTGGCCGCCCGGATTCCATTACTCTGTTGCAGGTCGTACAATGCCTGTAAATATACACACGATGGGTATATTAAGACAAGGTTAATACGGTCTTTCTTCACCAGCAGAGTAGTTCAACCTTGGAACCAGCCATAATACTACATTATTGGCAGCAGTTCTCCAAACATCTTTTAGAGCAGCATATACAGGTATTATAAGGAGCGACAGGTCACTTTTCAGTATTCCTTGAATAGATAATTGACAAGTTTTGCAGGCAACTTGTTTTTGGTGTCCACAAAGTGCAACCAAGAAGGGCCCCTGTGGCTCGTAGTTTCACTTACCTCTTGTCTTTATATTAGCTTGGCTGCAGGAGATTGACAACAGACATTCAGCAGGCTCAAAGTATACGGAGAGCATTCGAGCATTGTTATCAACTGTCAAGAAGCCGAGTTTCACATTCATTAAGTCTTATCCATGGTAAAAGGACATAAACAACGCTGATAATGACATGCATGTGTGTGGAGATACAGGACGTTACTTCAGCAAAATAATTTTCTTCTAACTTCACATGCTTTTGCCAGCACTGTGCTATTGTGAAATTGTCCAGCTTCTCATCGGAATATACTTCCAGGATATCTCTTCACCATCCAGTTGCAGAGTCTTGAATTCCCCGAGGAGATTTCGTAGGAGCTTCAGCATGTGCACCGCATCCAGGAGGACATGCACCTTTGCGTTGGTCGCAGGACGATGGAAATAGTTCCGGTCGATTGGAAGCTGCAGCTGCTTTGGCTGCAGGTTCTTGACTCCCAAGTGGCCGAACATAGCCAGGTTGGCTTGGAGCCCATCGGCCACAAACGCACGCACCTTCAGTCTTGCGTCAGTCATTTCACATAGGACAGTTTTGGCCAGTTCTGCTTGAGTCTCACTGGACACGTGGTCCGTGAGAAAGTAGGCCACGGGATGGCGCCAGAGACCTTTCAGACCAACGGCCATGAACATTAGGGCATTTGTCGCCAGCCTTGATTCCTCCACGTCCCCCGCACCCAGATCAACATGGCCAACAAACTTATCTTTCGACTGAGAGTAAACCTGTGCCTTTCGGATGGCCATCTCATCTACCATCAGGCAGCAGTTGGGGTCTATTTTCTTGGCCGTTACCTGGGAGTACAGCGTCTGCAGCACCTCGTAGAGGACGCCCACTTTGCAGCGAACGCTTCTAGTCCACTCCTGCAGGGAGGTTGTACCTGGCAGCGCGAAGTTCTTTGACAGGAACTTGTATGCTCTTGGAGAGTAATAGTGGAGGAAAGTGAGACAAAGCTTTTTGATCTCATCGGAGTATCTCTGGCCACCGCCCATCTTCTTGCCACCATTGACGACTTCGTTGGTGAAAAGCGCGGACACGATAGGGTTTTCAAATCGACCTCGAATCACCTACAGAAGGTCGGCGTCCACGATGTGACTTTCTTTGAGTGCATCCAGTGTGCTTTTCAAACACTTCAGCCGCTTGTCGCGCCTCTTCAGCTTCTGCCTCAGCTTTTCTGCTCGTAGCGCAAATTGCAAACCTTTCCAGCCATCTTCTTTAGCGGACTCGAGATTGCCGAACCGCTGCATTGCTGCTGTAGCTGTGATCTTGGAGATGCTGGGGCTTCATTGGAGCAGGTTGCAGCGGTGCCAGCTCTGGAGCAAGCTGCAGCGGTGCCAGCTCTAGAGCAGGCTGTTGCTGCTGCTCGAAAAAAACAGCCGTCTTACCCGCTTTGGCCTGGGCGGAGTTGGGCACGTGCTGGCACGCTTCAGCGGACTTTTGCGCGTTGCTGGTTTCTTTTGCTCAGGGAACATAAACCACGATGGGATGCTTCCCTCACGCAGCTTTCTTCGTTCAAAGCATGGGTAAAAATCAGTCTCCTTGAAATGATCACTGCATAGAAGTGCACTCTGAGGGGCTTCCATGGTCGTCGCCTTTCCCCCTGACGTCTCGTAGCATTGCTCCATTTCCTAAGCATATTCTGGTTATGATGAGGAAATCTGAAATGAAAAGCCAAAGTTATTTCTGGAGAATGGAATGTAAAATTATTGCCACGATAACTCATCAAATTTATTGTCATAGGAATTTACTTCCAAATACTCTGGCTACCTTGTAACTCCGGCAAGACGAAAACAATGGGTATGAAAACGCTCTGCTGTCAAAGCGACCTTAAACTCAAATTGACAACAAGTGAAACACAATGAACTAATAAGTAGAGCAACATTTTGGGGTAGGTCAAAACATCAAACCTAGGTGAAAATAGACAAAATAAAGACATAAAAGACTAGTGCAACTATATGCCACAGGGGTAATTCTTGGTTGCACTTTGTGAACAATAAAAACTAGTTGTAGACAAACTGTGTCACAATAGCTATCCCCTGAATACTAAAACGCAACCCTTATCATCATTCTCATATGTATCCATGCTATTTTTAAAGATGCTAAGAGCACTGCTACTGACTGGAGTATGATAGCTGGTTCCAATGCACACTCAGCCTCTTTGCAAAGAAGACTCTTGACATTTCCCTGCTTTGGTTAACTTTACTTCTTAATTGAGGATCTCAAATCGTTTCATTCCTGTCAAACCTGAACATTTCCCTGATATATTCCTGTTGCTGACCATGGACAAAATACCTCCATGTACTCTCCCATCTGCCTTATATATCCTAGTTAAAACACTGTTTTCGTTTCACTTTTGTCCTCATGCATGAGATTACCCACGGCATTAACCATTTGTGTTGACCTCTTCTGTACTTAAAAAAAATAATATTTTTGCTCTAAAAGGTTAAAATATTCTTCAAAACTTGTAGGAACCAAGCTTGAATGCATTACTCCAAATGTGACCTGACATCAGGCATGTGCCAGAATCCTGGAAACTGAATCTTGGCTTGGATATTTGGAAAATCTAGATATGAGAGAGATGCAAGGTTCAAAGTTGACAACTTTGCTTAAAGATTGAAAAGATTCCAAACAGCAAGGTTTGTTCCAGAGTCAAAGGTTAAAGATTCAATGTTGGCAACTTTGCTTAAGAGATTCAAGATCCCAATGTTAAGATTTCTGAAAGATTGAAGATTTCCAAGTTCTCAACTTAGTTGAGAGATTAAACGAATCAAGATTCCAAACACTGGATTTCCGAAAGAATCAATATTCAAGGTTGATCGCTTTGTCGAAAGATGTCAAAGATTCAAGATAACAAACTGTAAGGTTTATTCATAAGTCAAAAGATTCAAGATTTAAAATCAGTGACCATCAAAAGATTTCAAATATTAAAGATTTCGAACAGAAAGGTTAATTGAAGAGTCAAAAGATTCAAGACTCAATGTTGGCAACTTTGTCTAAAGATTCAAAAGCATCAAGATTCCAAGCATTAGGTTTGCAAAAGATAAGACTAAAGATTAAAGCTTCGAGTCTGGTACATGTCTGCCTGACATGTGCATAGTAGTTGTCTGAAAACTTCTTTGCTTTTGTATGATGCATGTATATATTTATTACCCCAAACGTTTTATGCAGAGGTGTGACTTGATGAAATATGTTGGGTGCAATGGGCTATTGGCCTATCCTACATCCAAAACCAGATTTCTCTCCTGGTTTGGGCCATGCTATTGCCAGCATTTGTAGTGTCCTATAATTGCTCGTAGAGTTTAAAAAAACAGTGAATTGCAAAACTACTGTGTAGAAATTGTTAATGCTATTAAAAATACAATGAACAACAGTGACCCCAGTACTCCTGGGGGAATACATAAAACGTTTAATGTCACCATGTTTTTTTGGCCACATAACAAGCTGAGTAGTATAAGCTGGAAATTTATATTGCTACTGAAGAGTGACTTGTGAGCACAGATGGACAACAACATATCATTTCAGATTAAAACCATTTGTTTTCATTTATTATTGTCTGATAAATGTCAGTTTGATTACAAAGATGCATTAGGTAGGAGATCACGATCAAGTAAGCTAGGCAAAGAGTGCACTACTACAAATATCCTGACCTTTTGGAGTGATCCAAATCAAGCTAATATAAGACTATAATATATGTGATGTCTTAACCTTTCAGACATTTGCCATACCTCTCAACAAATTTGGCAAGTAAAATGTATGCCTCCAATTAACCTGCAAAAGGTAAAAAGCATTGTTCAATTTATATCTTCAAAATCATATGTATTTCTTTGCTGTATATTCATAGTGGTGGCATCAACAATCATGTACACATATGTAGAACTTAGGAATTTATACTGATGAATAATTAGTGGTGCTTTGCAACTCACGAACTACTAGAGCTAGAGGCGAAACCACTGGCCGACCCATGCTTCACTAATGCAAACAAAATGTGGTTCTTCATTGGCAATATCACTGAAAATCAGCAAATTTTCATAAAATACTGATAGTGCATGGAACATCATGTACCTGTTTTGGCTGTGTCATGTTCAGAATCTTTCATTTCTTGATGAATTACCACTCTGCACTCTTTAACTACAGCTATCCCTGTTGGCTAAATGTGAGGTTATATTGCCAGGTATACCAAAATTTACAAATCTGTGAGATGCCCGTGTCTCTTCTACCCATCAGCTACCAAGTCTATTCTCCCTGAAAGACACACTTGTATTTTGTATTTGTATTTGCGAGATTTAACAAACCGATTCCATAAAATGCATTAATATTTGGTTTGTGTCAGAATACAGTCAGATACATTTCACAAACATGAGCAAAATGAAAGCGGCAAGACAACAGTATACAGGGGGAAAACAGAACACGTGAAGTCAATTTATAAGACGTTGTTCGGCATCGCGACGAACTCGCCCCGAGTTCGTCGAATTCGGGACGCGACGAACTCGCCCCGAGAAGCGGAAGTGGCCGGCGGCAGTAGGTTCCAGGCCGAGGCTGCCCGGAAGGAGAAGGTTCTACGTGACATGCTGAGGCGGAAAGGCGGTGGCTCCAGTGCCCCAGCCACCGTCGCACGAGGGGAGCGCCGGGAGACATCCGACCCCCGGCGGAACAGAGAACGGATCGCCTCGGGGGCTCCCGGATCATTCAGGGCTCTGAACACGGCGATGTTGTCGCGGTGGGTGATGAGGTCACGGACACTGCGCCAGCCCAGCGTTGCCACTGTCGGCGAGATATGATCACGACGACGAGCCCCTACGACGATCCTAGCCCCGAAATTGATCGCCTTCTTGCACTCGTCCAAGGTGACATTGGGCAGCCCCGCCCCAGACAGTGAGGCAGTATAGGATGTATGGAAAGACGTGAGACTGAATTAGAGTTCGCGTGCTTCGGGTGAGATGGTGACAGATATTGTGGAGACAGAACAGGGTGGAGTTGCACTTTTTTGACAACGTGGGATATGTGCTCCTCCCAGGATAGGGTGCGGTCAATGATGACTCCCCAGCATCTTCACGAATGGCGAGGGGGGGTTAGGACGTGACTGCCAATGTTGAGTTGGTAGGATGTGGCTTTTTTAGGGATTAGGTCGTGCCGACAAGCAGTAGGGTAGTTTTAGTGGGGTTCATCTTCAAGGAGTTGGATGAAGTAAGACTGAATAGCAAGGATGGTGTTCTCCTGCCGGGATTTAAGACCGGGTAATTCATCAGGATGTACAGAGTCTAGCAGCTGGGTGTCGTCGGCATATGATACCAGACGTCCGTATGGAAGGTACGCTGGCAGGTCATTCATGAAGATGCTAAACAGCAAGGGACCAACCAGGGATCCCTGAGGAACACCATGGGATAGCGGAAGGGATAAAGAGCCGCCCCTCACCACCTGCCGCCGGTCAGTAAGGTAGTGTTGGTTGGGGGTGAGCGACACTCCGTCCGCCCCGTGCAGTACGTAGCCGAAGATGGTTTCGATGGCGCGCAGTTTCTTGAAACAGGTACTTGGTCCCAAAGCACCACGTCGTACATCAGGTCCGTGCCGATCAAGATGTCCAGAGGTCCTCCCGCGAAGTCGTCAGCCAGTTGTAGATCATGTTGCGCAGTTAGAGGAGGTGCAGGACTGGGCTGCACTGGTGCACAGAGGTGTTCAATCTTCCGGAACCGGAAGCTGAAGAACGGACCCCCGAAACGGTTGGCCAGCTTCACCTCAGCCTGTTCGTACCGCTGCAATTCCTCAATCTTCTCCTGGAAGCCTACGCAGGCGAAGTAGTCGGTGACAACAACGGGAAGCTTCATGTGATTGGCGACTGATCGGATCGGATCGGATGTAGGAGATATCAGGTCCGCCGTCCATGAGGAGACGAACTAGCTGTCGGCTGTCTACTCCTGAAGCCACTGCAAGTGCCGTTTGGCTGTAGCAGTGATGGCCTTGTGCGGTGACATTGCACCGATGACTCTGTGATTGCTGCTGCTGGTGGTTTCCTTGGCTGTCCGGTGCTCTGAGGTCACGGCTGTCCTCTTGTCCGCGGTAATGGGACGGTGGGCTCAGGCGTTCAGGGCTCAACTTGGCGATCAGGCGAGTCGGTGAGGGAATACGGTGCCGATGGCTGGTAGGGGATGGCAAAGGGTGAAAGCTCGGGTTCGTAGAGACGAATGGTGGCGCTCGTTGCAGATTGAGTAGGCTCTGCTGGTACAGTCTCGGACACGGTGAGGTCCGAGACACTGGAAGCAAACTCCGGACCTCTTTACAACAACCCAGCGATCTTCGACTGACATCCATTTGTACTGGTTACACTTGGCCAGGCCATGTCTGCCATGTCCACATGCCTTACAAGTCCAGGTGGTCTTCTGTTGCACAGGGATACGCTGTAAGCTCAGAGTGCTAGTGACTGACTTCTCACTACTAGTAACTCGCTTCTCACGGGTCCAGTGTACTGCTTCCTCCCTTATGGTTA